>CM060950.1:21196902-21236902 GCA_030765055.1 Mantis religiosa | reverse complement strand
AGTTAACCACAGAAATGAGAGCAGCGAACGGCGGTCTGGCCACGGAAATGAAGGCGGCGAACGAGGCTCTCGCCGCAAAGTTTGAAGAACAGTTGTTCGGCGTAAAAGAGGACGTCACAGAGTTAGGCGAGCGCGTCGAAGACCTGGCGAGCCGCGTTAATGAGCTGGAAGGAAAAGCCGACAGCAGCCTGAAGTCCCTGAACGCCATGGTGGAGGACGTCGTCGGCAGGAAGCTGAAGGATTTGAAGGCCGAAGCGCCGGGACGCGACACAACATCTGCGCGCGTCAAACCTCCCGAGTATGACGGCGCGTCAACGTTTGAGGTCTTGCGCCGCCAGTTCGACACAGTGGCCAGGCACAACGGATCGTCACTGGAGGAGGAGGCCCCACAGTTAATAGCCAGCCTCCAGGGAAGAGCCGCGGAAGTCCTAAACGCGGTGCAGACAACGGCGGCGCCCAAGGACATCTGGGAGACCCTGGAGAATCGCTTCGGGAACCGCTTCGGGAACCACCGCTTAGCCGCAGCATACCGAATCCAGCTAAAGGCAAGGTCGCAGCAGCCGGGGGAGACGCTGCAGGAGTTCGCCATAGCCATCGAGCAGCCGGCTAGCAAGGCCTTGGTTGACCTGCCACTGGAGTTCGTATCCCGGGAAGCCGCCTTCAAATTTGTCGACGGGGTACGGGACACGGAGATTCGTCAGCGCCTAATGCTCGGCGAATATAAAACCATCCACGAGGCGCTGACAGCGGCATTAAGGATGGAGGCGGCCAAAGTAACATCTATCCCGACGTCGAGAACGAGGAGTGTCCGCCACGCCGGAGACAGAAGACCAGCTGAGGGACGCCGGCGAACACCTAGTGGCCTGTGTTGGGGGTGTGGACAGCCCGGACACCTAGAGAGAGACTGCCCAGGAAGAGCAGCCGGAAGAACGAGTAAGGGCCCTGCTGGAGCTAAACTTGGGACGGAGTGCCGTGCGTCTGTGGGTGTTCATCGCGAAGGTGGCTGAGGAGGTGATCCTGGGACTGGATGCCCTCAGGAGCCATGAGGCGACGGTCGACGTCGGCTAGAAGGTCCTGCGGCTTAACGGAGAAGAGGTTATACTCCGTCAACCCGAAGAGCGCCTTGGATTTGCAGGGTCGTCTTGGACGAGGACGTGGTTGTCCCCGCGAGGAGCGAGGTGTTGGTGACGGCGCGACTGGAAGGCCAGAGAACCAGGAACATGATGCTGGACCAGAAGACGCCTGTAAACGGACTGTGTGTAGCCAGGGCTTTGCTGCCGTGCCGAGAGGAGGTGCCAGTGAGACTGCTAAATCCTACGGACGCCGATCACGACGTATAGGCCGGGACGGAGTTGGGAATGTGCGAACCTGTGGTGAGCGTAACAGCTATCGACGAGACACAGGAGCCGGCGCCGAAGCAACACCTGGGGCCCCAGCTAGAAGGCTTGGTGGAGAGGGCGGCCGACCACCTGACCACAGAACAGCTGGAGAAGGTTCGACAACTGCTAAGACGGTATCAGCGCGTCTTCAGCCAAGGTGATAGTGACTACGGCCGCTCGGACAAAGTGCTTCACCGCATCGACACCGGGGACGCCCGGCCTATTCGGCAACCACATAGACGCGTTCCGCTGGCGAAGCAAGGGGCGTACGAGACATGCTGGAGGACATGAGATCCAGGGTAGTGATTGAAGAGTCTGGCAGCCCTAGGTGTTCCCCTGTAGTCTTGGTGACGAAGAAGAACGGCGAGCTGCGCTTCTGCGTAGACTACAGAAAGCTGAACGCTGTCACCCGGAAGGACTGTTTTCCCTTACCCCGGATTGACGACACCCTGGACACGCTAGCTAGTGCACAGTGGTTCTCGACCCTGGACCTGAAGTCGGGCTACTGGCAGGTAGCTCTAGACCCGAGAGACAAGGAGAAGACGGCACTCTCGACGGGCCAAGGGCTATGGCAGTTCACGGTTATGCCCTTTGGCCTCTGCAACGCACCAGCTACCTTCCAACGCCGCATGGAGTCAGTGATCAGAGGGCTGACTTACGATGCCTGCCTGCTGTACCTGGACGACATCATCATCGTCGGGAAGACTTTTGAAGATCACCTCGAGAATTTGAGTAAGGTGCTACAGAGACTGCAGGCGACCAACTTGAAGCTGAACGAGAAGAAGTGCCAGCTCTTCCGCAGGGAAGTTAACTACTTGGGCCACATAGTCTCAGCAACCGGAGTGGCCACGAACCCGGAGAAGACAAGGGCCGTGAGAGATTGGCCTCGCCCAAGGGATAAGAAAGAGCTGCGCAGTTTCCTGGGGCTGTGCAGTTATTACCGCCGCTTCATAAAGGGGTTCTCCAACATCGCCAAACACCTCACCCGCCTGACAGAGGAACACCGGGCTTAAGTGTGGACGGAGGACGCCGAAGACGCTTTCCGGCACCTGTAGGAAACCCTGTGCAGTGCGCCAATTTTGGGTTTCCCACAACCGGGTGGCGCCTTCACTGTGGACACCGATGCCAGCGACCATTGCATTGGAGGTGTCCTGTCGCAGATTCAGGACGGCCATGAGCGGGTGATAGCCTATTACAGCAAGACGCTATCCAAGGCAGAGATAAACTACTGCGTCACCCGACGGGAGTTACTGGCGGTAGTAAAGACATTGGAGCACTTCCACAAGTACCTGTACGGTCAGCCATTCCACCTGAGGACTGACCATTCCGCCCTAACCTGGCTATTGAGCTTTAAGAACCTGGAAGGCCAGACAGCACGTTGGGTCCAGAGGCTGCAGGAGTACGACTTCACCTCGGAACATCGTAGAGGGAAGAGCCACGGTAACGCAGACGCCATGTCCCGAAGACCCTGTCCAGAAGAGTGCGGCCAGTGCACAAGAGTGGAAGAGAAGGAGCGTGCCGCAGCGGTCCGAGTAGTTGTGGCCGTGCCTGCTGAAGGCTGGGATAGCGCAGGCCTGAGGAGGGAGCAGCTGGCGGACGCAGACTAGGGGCCACTCTTGAGGGAAGTGGAGGCAGGGATGAGACCAACCTGGGAGGACATCGCACCGAGGAGCGCCACCTACAAGTCGTACTGGGCCCAATGGGCTCGTTGAAGACCAGAGAGGGCGTGCTGTTCCGGGTATGGGAATCACCCGATGGGAAGACGCAGAGAGAGCAGTTGGTACTTCCCCGGAGTAAGGTCCCGGAAGTTCTGAAGGAAGTGCACGCCGATACTTCGGGAGAACACCTGGGAGCGAACTTAACGATTGACAAACTACGGCAGCGCTGCTACTGTCTGAGACTCCGAGCAGACGCTGACAGATGGTGCTGTCAGCGTCACGTGTGCGCGGCGAGTCGTGGCCCCCAGACTAGGAGCCGGGGTCGCATGCAGCAGTACAACGTCGGAGCGCCATTCGAACGGATCGCCGTTGACATCGCTGGACCGTTCCCAGTTTCCGACCGAGGCAACAAGTACCTAATGGTGGTCGTGGACTACTTCACGAAGTGGCTGGAGGTGTATGCCATCCCAAACCAAGAGGCAAAGACAATCGCAGACTGCCTCGTGGAGCAAGTGTTCTGTCGATTTGGGGTGCCGTTAGAGCTACACAGTGACCTGGGTACCAACTTTGAGTCCAACCTAATGAAGGAGGCACTAAAAAGGCTTGGGGTGAACAAGACTCGCACTACGCCTCTACATCCGCAATCGGATGGCATGGTCGAAAGGTACATCAGGACCTTAGAGGAACACCTGAGGAAGGTCGTGGCCAGCCATCAGCGAGACTGGGACCTCAAGGTGCCACTGTTCCTGCTGGCCTACCGCTCGTCTACACACGACACAACTGGGGTGACGCCAGCCAGCTTAATGTTCGGCCGAGTGTTACGCCTCCCTTGTGACCTGGCTTTTGGAACACCTCCGGAAGCGAAACAGCCAGCGACCGAGTATGTGGAGAACTTAGTGGACCATCTCCACGACATGCACGAGATGGTCGCCAGAACATCCAGAAGGCAAGCGACCGCATGAAGACCAGGTATGACAGGCAAGCCAACAGCCAAGGGTTCCAGCAAAGTGACCTTGTCTGGTTGTACCGTCCTACCCGGACCAAGGGGCGCTGCCCGAAGCTCCAGCAGGCATGGCAAGGACCGTACCGGGTGGTGAAGAGGATTAACGACGTGGTCTACCGCATCCAGAAGGTTCCTCGAGGGAAGATGTTGGTGGTACACCTGGATCGTCTAGCCCGCTATGATGGTGCCGTTCGGGACGACCAGCTTCGAGGAGGGAGCAGTGTCACCCAATTATCGGAAAGCACCACAAACATCAGCTGAGAAGGGACCGGAGGCCACGCCACACCCACTCATTTGTCTCCTGTCACTAACTGAAGGGATGGTTCGGAGAGGGATGGCGGGCCCCTGAGCCGTCTCTTTACCCTTCTCCTACGTTCTGGAAATTACGGGACATTCAATCTAATCGAGAACCTTCCAGATCGGCAAGCGGACCCTATATAAGCAACACGTCGTGCAAGAGGAGTCAGTCAGACAGTCAGTCAGTGCTTGACGTGCTAGTCGGAACGATAACGGACGAACTGGTGAATCGTAATTGTATGCATTACGTAATTTTGTGTAATTGGCAAGTGTTTAACTGTAAGTCGGTGGAAATAAAGAACATTTTTGAGTGGTGAAATTGGACTTTTCATTTCACGAACCCACAAAGTCACATTATTATTATTATTATTATTATTATTATTATTATTATTATTATTATTATTATTATTATTATTATTATTATTATTATTATTATTATTATTATTATTATTATTATTATTATTATTATTATTATTATTATTATTATTATTATTATTATTATTATTATTATTATTATTATTATTATTATTATTATTATTATTATTACTATTATTATTATTACTATTATTATTATTACTATTATTATTATTACTATTACTATTATTACTATTACTATTATTACTATTATTACTATTATTACTATTATTACTATTATTACTATTATTACTATTATTACTATTATTACTATTATTACTATTATTACTATTATTACTATTATTACTATTATTACTATTATTACTATTATTACTATTATTACTATTATTACTATTATTACTATTATTACTATTATTACTATTATTACTATTATTACTATTATTACTATTATTACTATTATTACTATTATTACTATTATTACTATTATTATTATTATTACTATTATTATTATTATTATTATTATTATTATTATTATTATTATTATTATTATTATTATTATTATTATTATTATTATTATTATTATTATTATTATTATTATTATTATTATTATTATTATTATTATTATTATTATTATTATTATTATTATTATTATTATTATTATTATTATTATTATTATTATTATTATTATTATTATTATTATTATTATTATTATTATTATTATTATTATTATTATTATTATTATTATTATTATTATTATTATTATTATTATTATTATTATTATTATTATTATTATTATTATTATTATTATTATTATTATTATTATTATTATTATTATTATTATTATTATTATTATTATTATTATTATTATTATTTATTATTATTATTATTATTTATTATTATTTATTATTTATTATTATTATTATTTATTATTATTATTATTTATTATTATTATTATTATTATTTATTATTATTATTATTTATTATTATTATTATTATTATTATTATTATTATTATTATTATTATTATTATTATTATTATTATTATTATTATTATTATTATTATTATTATTATTATTATTATTATTATTATTATTATTATTATTATTATTATTATTATTATTATTATTATTATTATTATTATTATTATTATTATTATTATTATTATTATTATTATTATTATTATTATTATTATTATTATTATTATTATTATTATTATTATTATTATTATTATTATTATTATTATTATTATTATTATTATTATTATGATTATTATTATGATTATTATTATTATTATTATTATTATTATTATTATTATTATGATTATTATTATGATTATTATTATTATTATTATTATTATTATTATTATTATTATTATTATTATTATTATTATTATTATTATTATTATTATTATTATTATTATTATTATTATTATTATTATTATTATTATTATTATTATTATTATTATTATTATTATTATTATTATTATTATTATTATTATTATTATTATTATTATTATTATTATTATTATTATTATTATTATTATTATTATTATTATTATTATTATTATTATTATTATTATTATTATTATTATTATTATTATTATTATTATTATTATTATTATTATTATTATTATTATTATTATTATTATTATTATTATTATTATTATTATTATTATTATTATTATTATTATTATTATTATTATTATTATTATTATTATTATTATTATTATTATTATTATTATTATTATTATTATTATTATTATTATTATTATTATTATTATTATTATTATTATTCCACGCATCAAACTTTTCTTATAGAAAATGGCGAATAAACTCAGTGTACACATAGAAACAAGTACATAAGTAGCATGTTTATATGGTAATTACCTGCAAATTGGCTTTGCTGGTGCTTGCTACTACCGCCTCAAATACATCCCCATGCCAATTAGGAATTTACTGTGACGGTACAGCGTCGCCCTTAAATTTTCTTTCCAGCGGCAACCCTAGCAGCTCGTTTTCTTAATTCCGTTCATAGTCTTCGGGCAGGAAGTAATCGGAACAGATTCTTGCATTATTCACATTAACCGGAGCAGCCCTTTTACAGCGTAAAACCCACTTGCACTGTAGTTCTCGATCTTTAAGCCAACAATGGAAAATCACATCCGTAGTTTTATACGAAGCATTTTTGCATTCAGCAACAGCGCAATGGTTTCTGCTTTTCTCATAATTATACGACAAAAAACAAAGCCAATATTTACAATAGCTCATACGCAACTGCATCTCGTTTATTGCATCAGCGCCTTATTTTATTTTACAATGTGCAATCATAATATTGTATTACGCACATTCACATGTAAGCGATCTTGCGTTGTATTCTCAGTGACGTCATGCCCCTCAGTCGGCAGTGTTTAGCGCGGGAAGGCAGGGAATGGCCTGCCCTGATCGCAGTTATTAAAGTAGTTAATTGGCATATTAATTACCTACAGCATGACTACATCTTAACAGTACAGTCATTGATTGGCCTATGAGGTGTGGTAAAGTTTATAGAAAACTTCCCCAAAGTGAAGCTCTCTCCAAAAATTAACGATAGAAACATTTCACTCAAAATCCGAAAGTTGACACATATGTCACATACATTAAACATCGAGATCGATACCCATCAGGTTGGTCTTTTATCGTTTGACTTTCATTTATAATACGTAATATCAAAAAGGAGTGTGGGTAAATAGTACCGATATGTGTGGGTTATACTTAAGTTGCTCTAAATTAGCTGCAGAACTTGTTGCTTATAATTAATTGCTAGTTAATAATGCCACGGTTTCAGCAAAAGTAGCCTGGCGCTATCTGTTGGCAGCTATTATTAGTGTGTCGGTGTCTCCAATCGAAGTAGTACAATAAAGCACCACAAAGTGCTGCGCTTCTCGCCAGGATGTAGCGGTGTGTGTGTGTGTGTGTGTGTGTGTGTGTGTGTGTGTGTGTGTGTGTGTGTGTGTGTGTGTGTGTGTGTGTGTGTGTGTGTGTGTGTGTGTGTGTGTGTGTGTGTGTGTACCACAGAGCTTTTAGCCTTAGCCTTTAACGTACGAGCTCTCTAGTGCCATCTAGCGTGTGCATTTAAAAGTACTGACCACATGCAGTGTATTTATAGTGAAAATCAAGATCATAAGGAGTTTCTATTCTACGCACTTGGTAGACATTGTGGTCAGCATTTAAATTTCGTCTCAAATAGGATACATTCGGCCAATTGTAGTGTTTTACTCATGTGGTACAGTAAATGCAACATTGAGCACATACAGCGCTCAAATCGTTTAATTTGGGAAATACGTTCCAGAACAGCGATATGGATTGTCAGTCCTTAATGACGACTCTATTGCCGAATACTGTCAAGTTTTACATACGAGCTCTGTACGACAATTATAGCTAATAGCCCTAGAAGTATGAGTAGTGAAATATAGATTGAAAGTTACATTCACATTCAAGGGCATGATGCTGCCATCTTTTCACAGGCAATATCCTGAGCATGACACAAACGAACCATTGGGAGGGAACCTACACCCCTTGCTAATCACCAGTCAGTCCATCAGCGATAAATTTGAAATGTACAAACAGTTTTAAAGCAACAGTTTATTACTAATTCACTCATTCACTGCGTTAATCCGAAGGTTACATTTCTGCCTGCTTAAATTTTGGTAAGTTTATCGGAACCTTCTAGCAAAGTACGTGAGTGTTGCATACATAGAGTATTGGATGTCTTTCCTAAGGAATTTATAGAGTGTAATAGGATTCCTCAAAAACTCTAGTATTCCTGACCTGGATAGCAGCTAGCTAGAAGAGTAACTTGTGACTTATAGTGTTGCTGTATTCAGTTTTGGTTTTAGGTTTAAAGAGTAACAGTTACTTTACAACCGAATATATGGTAAATTCAATTGCTTTTACTTTTCTAGCACGTTGCAAATTGGGAGGGATGCCATCACACTTAACTAGCTTAACTTTGTTGTTGAGATTTAAACAGGAATACGCGCTTTCAAATTAAAAAGTAACACAGGAATTGTTTCTTTGAGAAACAGTCCCTTGTTTGTGTTAGTGGAATATTTATAGCCTATGAACTAAACTAAATATCACGTTCGTCTATTTAGCTAACCTAAGAGATTGACAAACTTTTCAAACACAAAAAACTAAATGGTGTTAACCCACACAATTTATGTCAAACCTTCTTTCTAAAGTATCACTTTCCAGACATTCTTTGTTATCCATTTAAATTTTAAATTATTATGCTAAAACAAGGAAATTGGAAAGGCATTACCTAGCGACCAACGCTTAAATCTTTCTACAATCCCTTAAGCTTGCTCTGTTGTTTTATTCCGATGTTATCTACAAACAAATCTGTAATTCAACGATTTTCACAAACGTTTATCCCGATTATCATGAAGCTGATAGAACCACAATAGCTTTTAGGAAAAATTATGAATATTACGAGAGAGCCGGTGGAGAAACTCATTTAAAGGAATATGTCGATTTTTTGCTTAAACTATAACGGAAAACAAGTTTTTATTAGCGTAATTTATTTATAAGTTATTAATTTAATGTAAGTGATATTAGTTCATTTATTTCTTTACCTTCTCTACCACAAAATGTTAGGTACAAAAGTTAGGCCAGTCCATCTAAAGATACATAGGAGTGGGAATGTTTCAGCAACAACGCTATCTGCGATTATATCATGGACTACTGTTACAGGTGCTGACATCTTTTAGGTTTGCTATGTACCGAGAGAGTGCGCTACATTGACCCCATCTTAACAGATACTGTCCTGTTCGGTCGTGGAATGTACCACTTTGAAAAACACTTTACATATTTCGTTTTAGGTTTACTCCTCTCCCGAATAACAAACGTAATGTAAGTAATGAGGATCAAAGAAAAAAGCGACCTCAACAAAATGCTGGCCCTGGTGATACATCGTATGCAAAGTGTGTTAGTTTATTGTTTCCCCGCTAGGGCTGAAACTGATTACACGTTAATGTAGTGTCTCATAGTCAATAGATGTCTCTACCAGTAAAATCGTCCATCACTATAAACATTTGTAATTACTCATGAAGTTTTCGAACAAATTTTAAATATGTACTGTGGACATAGCTTCACAGTAGTTGTTGTCTGTTCAGTGTAAACAAAGGTACATAAAACATATACATAAAGAAACTACAGAACCAAAGAGTATTAGCGATTGCAGGAAAGGAAGTCTTTTGTGGGGAGTATTTATAAAGGCTTCTCGCCTACGGTTTTTATTGAATTTTTGGAATATTATGCTTTGTCGCATTTTGTACGACATTGTTGTGTAATTGTTAATTGTTAACCGTTTATTTGGAGGGACGCTAGCTCAGATAAATGTACATCTCGTAGAATTGTCCATGTTCATGAGCGCATGCGTTCTCCTACCATACATAATTAACTGTAACTAATTTGTAAACTCTAAAGCTGTTTCAATTTTCCTCCAGTAGCATCAGCTGATTTGGAAAGGACATTTTCAGAGTAACAAAAATACTCCTTTCCAACAACAGGCGTTCCCAAACTTTCGAGAACCTGAGCAAGGTGCATGTTACCAATTACAATAATTCTAAGGAAGCTAAAATTGTTTTTACACGTTCATCTTCCTGGGATATAAATACTCAAGTTTAAATTACTGTAAGATTTTAATTGCACATCTTAGGGCACAGAAGTGAGCATTGTGTTGTACTCTCGTACTCTCAAATGAAGGCAAACATATTTAAGTCACTGTGTTAGATCATTTTATTGGCGTTTTTAGTTCATCAAAATTTGGGGCCCGCTTATAACTGCGAGAAGGAACATTACACTCACAATACTTTCTCAAACCAACTTTCCACAAAGGCCTACGTTCAACTATGAATGAATGGCGGCTTCATTACCTCTTGGTTTAACAAGCGCGGCTTTTGCAGCTACTTGTCCCAAAGTGCACCTGAAAACCAATTTGAGGTTCAGAGAAAAACTCACATAATCAGTGTTAGCATTTGTAGCAATGCAGTTCTAGAACATATCATCAACTGAACACCGGACAGGTCCTTACGTGCTCGTTCCATGATAAGGGAGAAGCAAAAACAGATCAGAGTTTGAATATGTTTCATAAGGATATAAAATTCAAACTAAGATTATAGTATATAACAGCTTATGAGAAGTCTTATTTGATTCAATTTCTTCTTCGACTGGTTTTGCTTCAAGTAAGCTTTGGTATCTCTCTTATGTATTCAAAAAATTAGAAGCAGAAAAAACCGAAAAAAGTTTAATTCTGTCCACTAAATCACCAAGTGTTGAATAACTGAAATCTTCATCTAAGGGGATATTGCAAATGGCTGATGTCTCAAAAATGGATATTAGAATCGTAACAATTAATGCTCTAGTACAAGAACTGTATCCCTAAAAACAAATATGCTTTCGGAGAAATCAAAGGTGGACTGGATTGGAGCACAGCAACAAAAAACTCTGTTCTAAAATTGCAGTAGCCCTAAAGACCAAGTTTTCTAACGTAGATAACGTTAACTACAATATGTAGAGAAAGTACTATTCGTTACACATAATTGTGATCATGCACGAAAGTTTTGGCTCTACAAAAAGGCTCGGTGTGGATCTCAGGACTTATGACTAAAGAAGACGTTATATGTTTATACTCTAGAGGAACGGGTGACGTGAGAGAATACTAAGGTATGTGGAAGTTATGCCAGCATAGTGCATGGTTCCCCATAGCCTTAGATTGTTAGTTTCCGGTGATGGTTCAAACAAAGAGGATACGTTTCATAATAGTAGTGTTAAGTACACTATATGAATGAACAGTTTTTATTATTTATTCCTGCGTCTTATGCACTTATTATATTCTTAATTAAACTTACATTACATAAGAACATACAAAGATTATGAGCAAATACTGCCACTATTTGTATTTCACTAAAGTCTCTGTAACAAAAGGTAAAAGTTGCCCGTTTATAATAAATAAATATGTATTTTTGGGATTGTTTTACAGAATGCATGCTCCCGACATGTATTGACAGTGATCAGGAGCCGATGTTGGTGAATCGACTCAACACAAAACAACCCTACACCTTCAGGTGTGCCATCCATTGCCGGAAAGCTTGCTGTGAACAAACTGCCTTATTGCAGAAAATTATTTTGTGAAATCAGGAGCAGATCTTCCGAACCGGAGGTCAGGTGTAGTGTCAAACTGATAAAGTTCTATGCTTTTTTAATTTAATTTACGGATTCGCTTTAGCTGCTGCAGTTCATAGAGTGCCATCTATATTGGGCTCAAAGGAGTGGTTAATTTTAAACAATGTCCTGTTTATCAGGCTTGGTGGTCTTTTGAGCGATGTAAATCTAAGATACTGGTCCATCACCTCTAAATCCGTTGCGAAGGAAGACTCTGTAACAAGGTTGTTGATTCATAAGTAGCTGAAATTCACTTTTATTTAAATGTTAATAAATATCTGTTACTGCCAACTGTTGGCTGCCAATATAAAGCCACTGGTCTCTCCTTATTGGTCCAATACATTGCAGCCCCACTCTCCCCCGGACTATCCACAAGTCCATCCTGCCGGGAAACTGGAAACTATCGAACAACTTTATTGTACAATTTAATATGTGAAATCAGCAGCTGCTCTTATGAATCGGCGATCAGCTTTCCTCTTAAACTGAGAAATCGCCTAAATGCTTATTCACGCTGTTTACTTGCTATGGCTCTCAATCGTTCTAATGTATACTGGACGTGAGATACAGTTCGATTTTGCTCAGAAGCCTCTTTATCAAGCTTGGTGTTCTTTTACGTTCTCTAAATATAGCATACTGAACCACCTGATTAACTACCCTTCGGAACGAAGCTATACTAAATTTTTTCGCCTGAAAAAAGTCCATCGCCCTTCGAGCCAGTTTGAAGATGTCACGTGGGGAACAGGAGAAGCAAAAATAAGCGTAGAACAAGGAGGAAGACAAGCTTCCCCTTTCTGAGTTTCCACCGAAAATTGCAATCTAATGTACAAAACACCAAAGAAAATCCACTACAAAACGGGTTAACATCATTGGCAATATCAGGTATGCGAATGCTGGGGAGGTTGCCAATCCACTACTGGTTTCGTTCCTTATTCGCGTTTTATTCGATTAGCTTCTAAAATTTCAAACATGTTTCCAGGTTTTATTGGGCATAACCGTGCTGGTGGTTGCTTGCTGAGGGAAAAGATTAAATTCTAGTGTCATTGTTGCAGCTTGGTTGGAGTAGTCGTTGATGGCCCACACAGCACCGCTCCAGTAATGAGAGAGTACTTCGAACCAATAACTGTTCAGTACGCCCACAGGTTCTGTCAGTTTGTGAGCTGAAGCCTCGTGTGAGGTGTTAACACAATAGATATACCGGATGCAGCAATCCGTGAGATGTCCCTGTTCATGGTATACACGATTGATTTATTTCGTTTGAACGTAGCAATTCTTTGTTCATCGAAATCAGAGCTGCATCATCTAGTACAAAATTATGCCGGAGGTCAGTTCTGAAGGTATTTATTTAATATTAGTGGATGCGTTTTGGGATAACTTTCCAGAGTACATTATTAAAAACACCTTGTTGAATTGGTAAATCCATCAAGTCATACAATATGATTGACTAACGCGTGATAAATGGTTCTTTAAACTCCCAGAAGTATAGCCAGGCAGTATACTTGTGTTACCATCATGAAAGTGAATTTCAAACGACCCCATAGCAAACGTCGTTCCTTGTATGTAGCAATTTCCGCCATTAGCTTAAAGGCTGTTAAGCTACAATCCAAGACATGTCATTCATATGGATTTAATAACAATCACAAGTCATAATCTCATGTTTAAAGAGAATGGCGTTACTAATATTTTTACTTAAAACGCCAGATAATGAACTGACGCTTGCTTTGACAAATACAACAAAAATAAACTTGGAAATTCCTTAATAATTCATTAACTCACGTGTCATGAAGTTGAGAAAAATGGCTTACACTGTTTTCACTCGATGCAGATTTAAGAAATTATGATACATTTTAATTGCGATTGTTCATTACACAAATTATGTATTCCTTTGTTGGCAACTTTTAGTTACTCATTGACGCAATTTTGTTTTTATTTTAAATATCCATTGCAGTTAACCACCAAAGCACTTATAAAAAACACTGTTAGAATAAATTCCACATAACTTTAAGAGGAACAAATTTAAACATGTTTGGGGTTATTTAGTACAGTAATTAACAATTCAAAATACTTGGTGTATTATAGTCCAGTTTTATTATTGCACATAGAAAAGATAAAACGAAAGAAAACTATATTAATTTGACTTCGAATCCCAATACTCAGAAATACCGAGCTGAAGATGTATTGAAAGGAAATAGCTGTTCTAGTCCTCCTGAATGTTCAGACAGTTTCAACTTTTGTGTAACAAATTAAACATTGCTTCCTGTTTCATTGCAATACGTCAAACAATGATCTTTAATGGTTAAAGTTTATAACTGTGGCTTCCTTTAATTGCAGTGCATGAAATAAGTAGCAAAAGCAACTTTATAGGAATTTGGTATAATCATGATCTGAGTTTGGGCAGTAAAATAATATGTGTTAATACTATAAGGCTTGTTCTCCCTATTCATGAAGTTGAAATCATTAATGCGTTTATACTAAAGTTATATTAACAAAATTACTGCTTCAGATATATAAGTAATCATATATACAATACAACTTTCAGTAGTGTTATTCCTTTCTTGTGTTATTTTCTTGCTGGTTTTTTCTTTTAAGTTGGCCGAAGTACTGTATTCCATAACAAAATTAGTACCGAAAATTCACTGCAAATTACGAGATTTGAAACTTGATCAGGCATTTCTGGAGAAAAGTTTCTATGTTGCACCTCGCGAAACGGGACCACGCTTTATTTGGAATATTTAGTACATCTTCGGGGGTTTTGCTTTTTCAGAATGGTTCTAAAAACTTTAAAAAATACCATATCTTTACGTTGCTGTCATTACAAAAAATGCACGTCCCAATATTACGACAAGAATTCTCAGAATTACTCTTTAATGCAAAATGTGTTCGTTTAAGGTTTTTTTCTTTTTACGTAATTTACGTGCTCCAACATCAAGTCATATCGGACGGCGAATGAAATGGGTGAAATGATGCCCAAATGTGTCCAGGGTCTATAGAGCTTAGATTTACTCGGCATTCGTCTTTGAGGATAAGGGAAAACCCCGGGGAAACCTTATCCATTTAACTCAACCTGACCGAGATTCGAACTCGGGACCTCCTGAACGTGAGGTAGACGTGCTACCAGCTACGCCTCCGAGGCGGGCTGTTCGCTTAAGTGCCAAACTATAAGATCTAATCTTGTTTTTTGTTGTGATTTTTCGTCCTCCAACGTTAAGTCATATCGGACGGTTTAATCTTAGTAGTTCGATATAATGACATTATATAAATAAAGAAGAGGACGCCTTATTATTGCAGCAATAACTATGTAATGTGGTTCATAAAACTACCCGGAAAGTAATGCTGTTTCCCTCTACAATTTCCTTACCACATTTCATCACTAACTTCTAGACTAAACAAAAGAGTTTAAAAGGTAAATGAATATGCAATGCAGGAAAACTTCAGGTTATGTCAGGCTATCATTTTCGTTATTGTACCTATTTATTACGTCTATACGGTCCTGTCAATAAACAGGTCTTATTGAGAATGATTTCAGTTCTTTCCTGTTGCTTATATGTACCTATCGCGAGTATTACGTTAAAATATCATTTACTGCTTTGTAATTTCGGAACAAATAAGATGACTTTACCCCTTGATTATACTCTGATATGGTCCACAACAGTAATAGTACTCATGAAGAGTACGTTATATGTGTAACATGATGAAGTATATCACATTTTTACATCGATATATGTTTTTTTTTCATTTGTTAGAATACACCTAGCGGTATACTACAGACCTTATAGATCTTAACGTACGACCTCTCTAGTGCCATCTAGCGTGAGCATGTAAAAGTACTGACCACATGCAGTGTTTTTTATAGTGACATTCAAGAACCTCGGGAGTTTCTATTCTACGCACTAGGCAGACATTGTGGTCAGCATTTAAATTGCGTCTCAAAATGAATACATTCGGCCAATTGTAGTGTTTTACTCATGTGGTACTTTGAGCTCAAATACCACCCAATCTAATCTACTAATATTATGGAAAGTGCTTTATAGGTAGTAAACTGATACAATATATCACAACTGCTCCAAAAGAGAATATTGTTTATTATACATTACATTGGATCTAGGTTGCCTAGGTTGGCAATCTTGAATGATTAGCGTTAACCAGTAAGTGCAACATTGAGCACATACAGCGCTCCAATCGTTTAATTTGGGAAACAGATTAAAAAATATCGATATTGGTTGACAGTCCTTAATGACGACTCTATTGGCGAATATTGACAAGTTTTACATCTGAGCTCTGTACGCCAATTATAGCTAATAGCCCTAGAAGAATGGGTAGTGAAATATAGATTAAAAGTTACATTCTCATTCAAGGGCATGATGCTGCCATCTTTTGACAGACAATATCATGAGTATGACACAAACGAACCATTGGGAGAGAACCTACTCCCCCTTGCTGAACACCCTTCAGTCCATCAGCGATAAATTTGAAATATACAAACAGTTCTAAAGCAACAGTTTATTACAAATTCACTCATTTACTGTGTTAATCCGAAGGTTACATTTCTGTCTGCTTAAATGTTGGTAAGTTTACCGGTAACCTTCCAGCAAAGTACGTGAATGTTGCATGACTAGAGTATAGAAAAACTAAGTCGCTGACGCTATAATGTACTTATTTGCAATAAGAGATGCCGTGTGTTCGGTTTCCGGATGGAAATTAGAAAAGCTCCGTAGAAAGATTATTTCCCATCCACCTGATGCCAATCTAACTATAAAACCAAAAGACAATATTCGGCGAGCGAATGCTGTGGTAGTTTCTGATATACTACTGCTTTCCTTCTTATTTGTTTCTCGTTGCTTTCCTTTGATGTGAACTTATAGATTTGGTGGAAGCTGCGTTGTGGGACAGATGGCGTAGATTCTTGTCCAAGAAAGAAGTGTTCTCTCTTGACAGAGAAAGAGCGTTGATTGGTTGAAAGTGTCGTACTAGGTTCCAGTAGCGGTCGGCTCTTGGTAGCAGAGGCAGAAAAATTTGGGATAGCTGCGTTATATATAAAAACAGTATTTTTAAGCTTATTAAAATAATGGCGGCGGATGCATGCAAAGACAACTGTTTTTGAGGCAATTTATTAAAAACGAAATTCAGCAATTAGTAGCCATAAAATTTATACGGGCAAAATCGTTTCTAAATAATTGTCGAAGTACTGAGAAGTATCTCCAGACGATATTTTTAGGGTTAGTTGGAAAAATGAATGAGAGAGTTTCTCTGAAGTGATTTATTGATATTCGCTTTGTAATGTTTAATAGCTTCCGTATAAGAAACTAATAATAATAATAATAATAATAATAATAATACAAAGTATTGTCATTACTTAACGGTAGAGACATGGGATGCCCCTCGGAAGGTAGTGAAAATTATTATTGAGGACCGTTTGATAGGCCTCTTCAAAAATTATTGTGTATTCCAGTTCTCGTTTACCCGTCACAATCAAAACACAAAAAAGCAAGTTCAGGCACCATTGGGAACAAAGGCACAAGCTTATTGCTTTCGTTAGTCAGCTAGTGCGGTAACTTGGTTTGTACGAGAGCCATCCAGAAAGTAGATTACGTTTTCGTCTGTTTCCGCTAGGGGCGGGGCTAGCGCGGCCATCTTGGGGTCAGAGCGTTGCGCAGCTCAGTCGGCATCTAGCCGTGCAAGTGAGAGGCTCGTGCTGTGCTCCGTTCAGATACTGTGACGGTTTGAAATGTCTGCGTTAATTGAAAATCCCGCGAGCTGCGAGGTGCGTGCAGTAATAAGGTTTCTGACTGCAAAAAACTGTAAACCGATAGAAATCTATCGGCAGCTTTGTGAAGTGTATGGGGACAACATTATCACTGAAGGTGGAGTGCGTCAGTGGGTCATCAGATTTAAAACTGGCCGAACCAATGTTCACGACGAAGATCGAAGCGGGAGACCCAGCATAGTGACTGCCGAACTTGTCGAAACAGTCGATGCTAAAGTCCGTGAAAATCGAAGGTTCACAATAACGGAACTTTCTTTGAGTTTTCCACAAATTTCACGAAGTTTGTTGCACGAAATCATCAGCGAAAAGCTTGGTTACCACAAGTTTTGTGCAAGATGGATTCCAAAAATCTTGACAGAGGACCACAAAAATCAGCGAATGGCTGCAGCGTTGAACTTTTTGGACGTTTACCATAAGGATGGTGACTCTTTACTCGATCGCATCGTTACTGGTGACGAAACATGGGTGAAACACGTGAACTGTGAAACGAAATTGCAATCAATGCAGTGGGGGCACACAAGTTCTCCCCCAAAACCCAAGAAATGCATGCAAACAATGTCGGCAAGGAAGATGATGGCGACTGTTTTTTGGGACAGAAAAGGTGTGATTTTGGTGGACTTCCTGGAAAGAGGCACTACAATAAACTCTCAAAGGTATTGCCAAACTCTCCAAAAACTCAGAAGAGCCATTCAAAACAAGCGCAGAGGAATGTTGAGCTCTAAGATCTTGTTAATTCACGACAACGCCCGGCCCCACACGGCAAATGTCACTCGTGAAGTCCTTGAATCTTTTAAGTGGGAGTTGTTTCCTCATCCGCCGTACAGTCCCGACCTGGCACCGAGCGACTTCCACCTATTCCCAGCAATGAAGAAGTGGCTGGCTATGCAGCGTTTTGATGACGACGCACAGCTGCAAGAAGAGGTAACGAAGTGGTTGAAGGCGCAGGCGGCCGAATTTTTCGACGAAGGAATTTCCAAGCTCGTACATCGCTACGATAAATGCCTTAATTTGAATGGTGACTATGTCGAAAAGTAGTATTTGAGTGTGGCTTTCATCTGTATATAATAAAATTTGTTTCCTATACTTTGTTTACTTTTTATTCCAAAACTTAATGTACTTTCTGGATAGCCCTCGTATTTTATAACCATCGTGATCCATTTCCATGAGCAACTTGTATGTTTCTAATTATATTTATATTGCATAAGAACACACAAAAACCACGAGCAAATATTGCCGATATATGTATTCTGCTTCAGTTTCTGTAGCAAAAGGAAAAAAAAAATTGTTCCATTGTAATTAGCTACTCCTCCTTTTTTCGGATGGTTTTGCAAAATGCATGTGACCGACATCTGTTGACGGTCATTAAAAATCCCCAACGGTTCTAAATGGGAGGTCTGATTTTCTCTTAAATTAAAAGTTTTTTTATTGTTTTGTGTAGGATCCCCTTAAGGTGCTGCAGTTGTTAGGGTCGCCATCTATATTTGGCGCGAAGGACCATTTAATTTACTTCGAAAGCTTGTTTGTGAGTCCTAATGTCCTTTTGCGTGCTGTACATCTACGACACTTGCCCACAAACTCTACTTACCTTGAGAAGGGAGCTTCTGTAACAAAAGTTCAAAGATTGTTGTTTTATAAATACGGATATTCAGTTTTAGTTGTTTCAATAAATATCTGTTACTGCCATCTGTTGGAAGTCAATAAAGCGCTTATCTTTCCTTATTGATCCAATATATCGCTACTCCTTTCTCCTCTGGGTTAACCATATGCCACAGTCCCGGGGAATTTGAAATACACGAACCACTTTATTGCACAATTTAATATGTGAAATCAGCCGTTACTCTTATAAATCGGCGGTCAGAATCTTCTTATACTGAGATTGGTGCCTGAGTTTTTACTGACGCCCTTTCACTGATGAGGTTTTCAGAGTCCTATTGTATATTTGGTGTGAGATACCGTTTAAATTTGCTCAGGAGTCTGCTTATCAAGCTTGGTGTTCTTTTACGTTTCGTAAATCTAGCACACTGAACCACCAGCTTTACTTCCCTTTAGAAGGAAAGTATGCTAAAAAAAATTTACACTGGAAAAAAATCCATCGTCCTTCCACCCAGTTTGAATTAACGACCTGGGGAACAGAAGAAGCCCGTTAGCGTAGAAGACGGAGGATACCGGGTTTCCACTTTCTGTCTTTCCAAGGAAAAGTGTGATCTAATGTACAAAATCCTGAAGAAAACGCACGAAAAGACGAGAGTTAACATCATTGGCACTAGGGCAACTCAGTTCGACAACTCCTGGGTAAGTTACCGATGTTCCACTGTCGTCTGTTGCTTATTTGCTTTTCATTCAATTTCCTTCTAATTTATTAGATGTGCTTGCAGGTTTCGTTTGGCATAACGGTGCCGGACAAGATGTGTGAATGCTTCCTCAAAGGAAAAAGTATTCTCTAGGGTCACTAGATGGCTGATTGTTAGGAGGGGTCATTCATGTCCCACTTAGCTCCTCTCCAGTAGGGGGAGGCTACTTCAACCCGAGAACTGTTCCGTAGTTCTCCAGGTTCCATCAGTCCATGGCCTGTAGCCTCCGATGAGATGTTAACAGCAATAGGTCTACCGGATGTAGCAATCCATGAGATGTCCCTGCTCATTGTATAACACATTTATTTCTTTGGTTTAAGGCTAGCAATTCTGTGTGCATCGAACTGAGAGTTTCATCGTCTTGCACAACGTTACCCGAAAGGTCACTTCTGAAAGTAAACATTAAATGTTAAGTTGATGCATTTCGGCACAATTATCACCACAGTACATCAATAAACACACCTTCTTCAATCACTAATGATATCAAGAAACAAAATATGATTCCTTAAAGCGTGCTAAATAGTTCATTAAATTCTCAGAAACATAGTCAGGAAACATGTTTGGGTTAGAGTCTTGGAAATGAATTAAAACGACCCCATAACGAACTTCGTTCTTCCTATGCAGCAGCTCAACCTCACTAATTTAAAGACTGCTACCATGAAAATATTATGAAAATAAAATAAAATTTAGAACAGATTTAGCTCTTATATAAGTTTTTCTTACAAAATCACAAATTTAAATACTGATCTGCACTTTCACGCACTTCTAGGTACATAAACAGGAGCTGATATTAGAGCTATGTGTAAACTAATACTGACAGAAGATATAGGTAACTTTTTAAAAATGGTATTGGACAACATTTGAATGGTTGATCGTTTACAGTAGGTCAATTATGTCATAAATTTGGGTGAAATGTTTGATGCTGTTGTACAGCTAAATATTTCATCATTTACATCAGATCACATTTCACTTATCAGCACACTTAGAAGATGATCAGCCGTTCTCAGGCGATTTACAGAATAAACATTTTTTCTGAGAACTGATATGTGCTTCCACATTCCCTATACTTGTAATAAAAATAAAACCAGGGAAGCTCAACTTTATACATATCCAAGATACAGGAGTTATTTGCTGAATCTGATTGTTAATGTACTAACCTCCCTTTTCCTGAAAGTTATAAAGATCAACCTTTGCTAATCCTGAACGGTGAAGGGATTGTTTGTCTTGGATATATAGAAATAACCAATGGAACAAAAGACTGGCCAGTCACAAAGCATATTGTCACCCAATTAGCGGTAGGCATGAGGCCCACAGCTGTGAGGAAACCAAAGGCTGCCGACCCACGCCTCCCATTAGTCTCTGTCACTAACTGAGGGGTGGTTAGGGAAGTGTCACCTGTCCCTCGACGTTTCTCTCCCCTTCTCCTGTGGTCTGGAACGTTCGGGTGATTTGCGGGAAACCAGAGACTTCTAGAAGAACAGTGACATTCCTATAAAAAGGGTTTCAGAGAGACAGTCAGTCAGTTCTTGGTGTAAGGACACAGTGCTAGTGAGAAGACCATACGTAATTACGAGTGCAATTGTAACGGACGAACTGGTCAATCGTAATTGTGTGCATTACGTAATTTTATGTAATTGGCAAGTGTTTAACTGTAAGTCGGTGGAAATAAAGAACATTTTTGAGTGGTGAAATTGGACTTTTCATTTCACGAACCCACAAAGTCACAATATATAGTACCGTAATCTTTTTACAGATATTCAGATAACAGTTAAGCTGCAGATAGGACTATTTTACTCCACATTGGTCGATTCTAATGAAAGACATTTTTAAAATTTACTCATTACTTCTGGTTTGTAGATAACTAGGAACACTTAGGTATGTTGCATGTTGACAGTGACTACTTCACAAATTCATGCAAGCAGTTTTGATAAAACAAATCAAACTTTTCAATCTATACTAAAATATTAAAAAACCTACACATGCTTTTTGGGCTGGTTTGTGGACAGTATCAATCACTATCAGTAGATAATAAAAGTCACACTGTTCCTTTGCCTAAAGATACAGTAACATCAATATTGGGATGAAACCAAAAATATCAGCGAATGATATTTAGTACATCAACTTGTGAGTATATAAGGCTGTACACAAATATACAATAGTGTTAATTTGGCAAGGCTGTAGCTCCAGAAGGTAAACAGGGAGTAAATTAATATAATTTAGAGTAGAAATAGTACTCAATGCTCAATTTATTGCTAGTATTTACCTAGAACACTTTTCGTTAGGAGCTTACTAACATCATCAGCTGTTGTTGTGTAATGGATGTTGGTTTGGTGAGCTACTTGGGGTGACAGGAACGTTTCTGTCGGTATATTAATGAACTAGAAGTTTGGGTTCCCTTCAAAGTTAGTATAGAAATTGAACAATTTTCTTTCATATTTAGTTATGAAAACTTTTTCCTGCATGGTTAATGCAGCTGGACCTTGGAAACTTTTTAATACGTGGATTTCTTGTCCTTTATCGTGATTTTTCTTCCAAAAATAGTATACTACTGGTAATTTATTTATTTCTTTATTCCTGATTTTACTAAAATGATCTTTAAGCCTAATGTTTAAATTCCTTTTAGTTTTTACGGTGCTAATGTTCTCACTGTCTTTGAAGTTTATCCGAGACACACGTGATTCTTTGTCTGTAGGTATCGCCTTTGTATTATGTGATTTGAAAGGGTTTTTGTACACTGGATTTTTCTGTGAAGCCATGCTCTTTGAAGACTTTTTGGAAAAGGTGTATAGCTCTGGGATGATAAATAAATTTTCTGTATGGAGCTTTATTGCTCATTGGGGAAAGAGTGGTTACTTGTTTGCATCTTTGTTGTCTTTTGAATTAATAAATTTTATTTTTGACCAATTCGGCAATGATTCCATTGTATTCTGTAATGTGAATTATATGATAGTACTCTTTGATATATTCCATCTTGTTTAAAGGTACATTAACCAGCCTGTCAGTTAAACTGTTGATAACAGTAAGCTTGTGTTGTCTTGGGTTATATCCATTTGAGTTTATGAAATATTCTGTGATGTGTTTCCTACGTACGTATGCCAAATTCTAGTTTTGTATGTTTTCTAATTAGTTTCAAATCTAAGAAGGGGACGATTTCATTGCTTGTCTCTTTTTCTATGGTGGGACTGCAGGATTGCAGTTCTATTGCAGCGTTTGTAAATTAAGTAGCTTTAACACATGTCATCCAAATGTCATCCAAATATCTATACCAGTGTTTGAAAATTGGCGGTAATGCCTTTGCGATATGGCGCATAAATGTTTACTTCTTTGTTTGATAATTGTATGAAAACATGCTACGTTCACCAACTCCAACAGCCACTCCCAATTGCATGCATGTAAACATTTTCGTCCAAAGTTTAACAACAGTTTTAGTACTGTTCTTCCAAACATTTACAATTATGTGGTTGTTTAAAAATAATTTCAGATTGTAGTTTCTGAATTTCACAACTACATTTCAAACTGAAAGTGCAAATATAGACAGGAGAACTAAGCTTCCTAAGAGGAATAAGCAACTAAGTAAAGTGCTTCTAAATTACAAAGCAGAGATGTAGACCATGTTGGACTATATTGAACTTGCATGCTATGATATTATTCAAACATTAAAGTATTAATATGTAGAGATGGATTAAATGAATTGCTAGCAGTAAACAAATGCAAAGCTCTAAGGAATAGAGAAAAAGGAATCTTTTTTACGTATGTACATCTGCTGATGCCCAATGTTATTAACCTTATTTATTTAGGTAAGAAGTATTTACACAATACCAGTCTCCAGTTTTTGTAAAAAAACGAAGGAAAGTGTCATCTTGGCAAATTTACACTTTCATGACATTGATAGCAAATACCTGCTATGCATGGGATATTATATATCAAATTATAGCTAATGATTTCTGTCAGAAAAATTTACATTCACAGGCTTACATTCAGCTGACAATGATGATGATAAACAACTGTAGAGACGGCATTGGTCCTTGAATTGTGTTGGAGTTGCTGAAGTATGTCAGCAAAACCACCTGGTTTTAATACTGAACAAATATGCAGGTTTTGCTATAATACCTCTGGATGTCATTTTTGAAGAGAACCTCTGCTCATTATGTACTTCACGTTGAGTATATATATATATATATATATGCTGCTCCTGTATGATTTGAATTTTATTTACAGTACGTAACTTGCTAAACACAAATCAGTCCATCACTGGGAAATTTGAAAGGCAGAAATAATTTTAGTGCCACAGTTGACTAAATAAGGTTACTCACTACTTTTTATTTCAGAGGTTATATTTGCATCTGTTTAGTTTTGGTACGTTTACCAGCAACCTTCTGGCAAAGTGCATATATGTTGCACAAATAGGATATAGGAAGCGAATGCACAATACTGTACTGTACTTACCTGCTAGAGAGGTTTTGTGGTCGATTTCCGGATGGAAATATGAAGCTTCTCAATGTAAGATATTTTTATTGTCTCTTTCTTTTAACTAGGGGAAGCGTTATATTGCAAACAAATATTTACTACGGAAATTTCACTGCAAATAAGAGTTTTGAGATTTTCTCTATCATTTCTAGGAAATGTTCGTGTATGTGCATATTTGTGTTCACGTAACTGTGAAAAGCAACTCAAACACATTCACTATCTTACAGTGATGCTGTACAATGTATTTCAGGCCGCGCCGTGGCTCTCACCAAGGCGGCCCGGGTTCGATGCCAGGCGATCGCAAAGTGAGATTCGTGGTGGACAACACGGTGCTGGGGGTTTTTCTCCGGGATCTCCGGTTTCCCCCGCCATCTCATTCCACCGGTGCTCCATCTTCATGTCATGTACCATCAGTGTCACCACCTGCGGTACCATATGTAGTAAAAGCGGGCGTTAAACACTACACATTGTACAAAGTGTTTCAGAAGGGTAGCTAATCAATAATTTAGGATTTGGTTATAAAGGAGAATACGTATAGACCCCTCTCACAACTCTGGAGAACACAATTAATAGATATAAAATCATAGACTTTCATGGCCGTCGTCAATCATTCTTATATAGAGAACCGAAGTTCCCCTCAAAAATTGTTTTGTAAGGTAATCAAATGAAGTCAAAAGAATAAACAAACTCGCTCGCTCGTGCTGGCTGGCTGTATACAGCCAGAAGGTTTTTGCTGCGTGCCCACCCATTAAGGGTTTTACCGCAGGTAGGATTTTTATTGAATGATGTAGGATGAAGGTGATGTAGGTTTTTTGATTGTGAGTTAATTTTGAGGTTACCAAAGTACCTTCGGGTTGAAGGGGAGGATGCAGTACTTAGCACCCAAAATATAAACAAACGGTACACACAGATCACTAATATACATTAAGCCGTCAAATTTGTCTGTCATTCCACTCCTTTGTCATCTGAATTTTATATACAACACTTAAAATCAATAAGTAGGGTGAGAAAATATTGCTAATATATGTATTCTATTGAAGATTCTGTAACAAAAGTTCCAAATCTGTTTGTTTATACGCAATTAATATTGCGATATATATTGCGAGGGCTTAACAAAATGCATGCTCCTGACATCTGCGGATGGTCATTCTCATTAATAAAGTGCCGACGGTGGCGTATCGAACCAATACAGGAGAATTCTACGCCCTTATTGCGGCTATTTATTTTGTGAAATCGGCTGTTGCTCATCTAAATTGGAGATCAGGTGTTATGTTAAAGTGAGGGATTTTTTTATTTTATTTTCGGACTCCCTTACGCTACCGTGGTTGTCAGTGTCGCCATCTATATTAGGTGCGAAGCCCCGATTAGTTTCCCTCAAAAGCAAGTTATTCAAGTTTTGAGTTCTTTTGCTGCAGATCTACGACCCTGTTCCACTATCTGTACTTCCCTTGCGAAGGAAGCTTCAGTACCAAAATATCAGAACTTGTTCGCTTATAAACAAACCAACATTCATTTTTGTTTAAGTTTTAATATATGCCAAATACTGCCAGCTCTTGGCAGCCAAAATTAACGCACTGGTCTCTCCTTATACATGCAGAACATTGCAGCCTCACACTGCCCTCTGTGACAAACAATCCATCTCTGGCAGAAAATTTCAAATGAACGAACCGCTTTATTGCGCAATTTAATGCGAAATCAGAGCTGCTATTACAGATCGCAGGTCAGGTTTGCTCTTATAGTGAGATATTGCCTAATTGTTAAGCACACTGTTACACTGTTGTGACTCTCAGGGTCCCACTGTAAATTGGACGTAAGTTATCGTTTAAATTTGCTCAAAAGACACTTTATCAGGGTGGGAGTTAAATTACTTGCCTTAAATATAGAACGTGAAACCACCGCCAACTTTACTCCCTTCCCGAAGAAGGATATGCTGAATTTTTTCCCCTTGAAAAAATCCATCACCCAGTTTGAAGTCGGGACCTGGGGAACAGAAGCAATTAAGAGTGGTACACGGAGGAAGCCACCAATGCCTTGATGTCTTTCCACCCGAAAGTTCGATCTAATGTACAAAAACCCAAAGAAAATGCACTACAAAACGAGCTAACATAATTCGCACTAGGCAATGTCAGGTGCAAGCATGCTGAGCAGGTTGCCGACTTTCTGCTGTTTTCTGTTGCTTATTTGCTTTTTATTTATTTTCCTCTAATTTTGGAGACGTGCCCAGGTTTGGTTAGGTATAGTAGTGCCGCACAAACGGCGTGGATGCTTGCTCAAAGGCAAAAATATCCTCTAGTGTCACTTGAGGCCTGACTACCTAGTGGGTTCGTTCATGGCCCACTTAGGACAGCTCCAGTAGTGGGAGAACTGTTGTGTCTGTCTCGAGGTCCTGTCAGTCTATCGCCTGTAGCCTCCTGTAAAGTGTTTACAACAATAGATCTACCGGATGTAGCTTTACAGTTAACTGCCAAAGCATATACAATAAACACAAACAAACTAAATTCTATGTAATTTTATGAGGAACAAGTTTAGGCATGTTTTACGACAATTTCTTAGGTAATTAATATTTTTAAATACCGATATATTATATTCGAGTTTAAGTATTTTTCACAGAAGGGATGAACAAATTGCTATAACCACGATCTGGGTTTTCGCAGTAAAATAATAGGTGCCATTATTATAAGGCCTGTTCTCCCCGCTCATTAAGTTGATTTCATTATTGTGTTTATATTAACATTATATTTACACTGATAACTGCATTTGGACAAATAGATAAACAATTGTACAACACGAATTTTCCGTACTGTCTCTCCTAACTCATAATATTTAAATTTACGTATTTCTTTCTAACCAACTTATATATACAATCTCTTTATACTACTTGTTTAGCATTGTACGTAAAGGAATTTCTTCATATCAAGCTAAATGCTACATTGGCTTTTTGTAATATCCTTATCAACAACAGGCGGTTAACACTAACACAGCAAACACAGTTTAGCATTTCGTGAAGAAAGTTCATCATGTCCTAATGAGGCTAGCTACTTAGAGTTTGCAGGTAATGTCACATTGGGAATAACTGATGCACAGTTTATATAAGCGGACCGAAGTATTGCATTCCATATTAAAATTTGCTAAAAAATTTTTATCTGGAAATACGAGTTTTGAAAGTTTAGCAACCATTTCTGGAAAGAGCTTATTATCTTCCAATGATGTGACACGAAGGTTTCCTATTGAAACCCACCAACACCGTATAAACTTTTATACATCCTCTGGAGGTCTTGGGTTTGCAAAATGGTTCTAACAGTTTTCAGAATATATCACACATTTAAGATACTTCCATAAAACTGAAGTGTATATAGTTAATTATCTTGGAATATTCTCAGAATCTCTTCAATCCGAATAGTGTATGCCTAAGTGTTAATTTATAAGAACTATTCTTGTTAGCTCGAGATGATGACACTATATAAAAACTCTATTATTGCGGCAATAATGATATTGTACGGTTAATAAAGGTACTTGAACAGTAATGCTGTTTCATGGTGCATTTTCTTACCACACATTTCATCACTAATTGCAGCATTAATCAAAAGAGTTTGAAAGATAAACGAATATGCAATGCAGATACAATTCAGATTATAGTCCTTATTTTATTTATTTATTGCAAATACACGTCCGGCTTATCAAAGATCTTTGTGAAAGTGAATTCACTTTTTCTTGCTGCTCAAATGCGCTCCTCTCGAGTTTCAGAAATCCAACAATTAGCCTTACAGATTTACCTTCAAGTTGTTAATGTTGTAATAACACTTCCACTTTTGAAAATTCGTCAGAACTAAGATACAAAGAATAAATGTTGGGATTTATTCACATCCTAGAATAAACTCAGATGCAGTCCAACCTAATCTGTTAATATCAATGAAAGGATATGCAATACTTGACGGAGTATATCACATTTTGATCTAAATATATTTTATTCTTTAAAATTATTTTGAATGCCGCACAGCGGTGTGAAATATTAGTATTGACCATTTTGAGTCTTAATTTACGACGAGGCCAGTGCCATCTAGCGTGGGCATTTGAGAGTAAACAACGCATGAAGCGCTCCCAGTGCGAGCTTCGAGAGTAATATACGGGAACATGGATGTAACATCTCCAGTTGCCTTTCTGATTTTATTTTTAATCGGAGTCTTGAGGCCAACCATTAAATTTAATCTGAAACAGGATACAGCTAAGCAGTAGTAATGTTTTATTGTTGTGGTACTTTTGAAGGTATTTATTTAATGTTACAGCAATTCAAGTCAATACATGTTTCAAAACATATTACAAGAAAAGCAATTCATTAATTATTGGCCACAAATTAAAATCCGCCACAGGAATTGCTAAATTAATCACGAGTAATCAATAGCAGTATTGTCGAAAGATAGCATACGTATTACCTACATACAGGCAACCATTGAGATTGATATTATTACCTGCAGCATGACTACTAATGAATAGTACAGTAGTCGAATGACCCAAGAGGTGAGGAAAAGATTGCGGAGAACTTCCCCGGAGTGAAGCTCTCTCCAAAAATTGACACATTTGTATTCTATAGAACAATAACGATTTTTTTTTTTTTTAAGACAGGCCCCTCCCCGCCTGCCCGGTGGCGATCAACCGTCATTCATCGGCATGCATTCTACATCGCCTCCCGCATGCTGTTAGTACTAACATGCAGGGATGCGGGGTTAGGTGTGAGAGATTAGTTGTGTTATTTGGCAGATCCCGCAATAAGCACTCTGGATAATGTTGAGGATGATGTGCACAGCATGTGTCATGCTGAGTCAGGCGTGGTGTAAAAGGCCAGTGTGGCAAACATGGCGAAGTGCCCTGAGTGCCAGACTGGGGGGTCGTGATGTGAGTTGGTTGTTACTGAATTGTGTCGTGCAGTGGCATGCGTGCAGGTAGAGCGTATTGCGGTGCATGCTGGTCCATGCGTTGTGGAGGGTTAGTGATTGGGTTAGTGTGGGCATGCATGTTAATGATGGTACGTTAGTAATTGTGAGGTTATGTGTTAGTAGGTGGTTAGTCATGCAAATATAGTAGTGGCTTGGAATGCTCAGGGAATTCGGTGGGTAGGTGCTATTGTGGTTGTGCTAGGTATTAGATGGGGATGAGTTGGTCGATGTAATCTTGGATATCCTGTTCGCTGACGTCATTGTCTGAGTGTCTGTGGAAGAGATAAAGGGGGCGTTTGTGTTTGTTTGCAAGTGGGTCGTAATTGCCTATGTTTTCTATGAGCGGGTTTGTATGGTGTTCAGCGTTTTTGTAAAGATCAAAGGCGAGTTTGCGGATAAATTCGTTGAGGGTGTGCATTCTGAGTTCTGTATGTATGGGTGTTGCTGGGGTGGTCCGCGGTAGTTTGCAGATTAGCCGTAGGATTTTATTTTGGAATGCTTGAAGTCTTTTTATGTGCGAGACGGCCGCGAAGCTCCAAACCGGGGCGGCGTAAGTGAGGAGTGGTCGGAGGAGGGTTTTGTAAACCACGAGGGCAGTTTCGATGGGGAGATGACTGGAGTAATTAAGTAGTGGGTAGAGTTCCCTTAAACGGCCGTAGGCTTTTCCTCTGATATTAAGAGTGTGTTCGCGCCAGGTGAGGCCTCTGTCCATGGTGATGCCTAGGTATTTAACTGCGGGTGACCAGGTTATGTTAGTGCCGAAGAGTTGTAGGGGAGGGAGGTTTTGCCTTCGGTGAGTCGTACGTTTTGTAAATATGATCGCTTGGCATTTGGTGGGGTTCGGCTTAATTCGCCAGTCAGTGAGCCAGGGTACGAGCTGGTCGATGTAGCTTTGTTGGTGTTTATGAATAAGTTTTGGCGACCAGGATTGAGCCATGATGGCTGTGTCATCTGCATAAACGAATGTTTTGACGGAATCTGGCATAGGAATGTCGTTGATGTAAATGTTAAAGAGTAGGGGTCCTAGGATGCTACCCTGGGGTACGCCGGCGCGGATTGTTCGAAGGCTGGAGTGGATTCCGTTTACTGATGATCTAAAGGAACGTGCTGTGAGGTAGTTAGCGGTCAGTTTGATTGCGGAGTCCGGGAAGTTGTAGGATATCATTTTGCGCAGAAGTCCATCGTGCCAGACTTTATCAAAGGCTCGTTCTAAGTCAAGAAAAAGTGCTCCGGTGGATTTGTTTATGTTGTAGCCGTGGGTAATATGTTCGGTGGCCCTGATTAGTTGAAGTGTGGAGGAGTGGTGTGTTCTGAAGCCGAACTGTTCGTTGCGGAGTAGCCCTGTACGTTTGACATGTGCGTTTAAACGTTTCAGTATAATTTTCTCAAAAAGTTTGCTCAGTGAGTTCAGAAGACTGATGGGTCTGTAATTGTTAGGGTTGTTAGGTGGTTTGTGCGGTTTGGGGAAGTGTAGCACATTGGCGGTTTTCCAGGCAGTTGGGAAGATTCCCTGTTCCAGGCAGTAATTAAAAATCAGCGCTAGGTATTTGAGTAGCTTCAGGGGAAGATGCTTGAGGGCTATGTTGGGTATTTGGTCAGGGCCAGGTGCTTTCCTGTTTGGAAGGTGGCGGATTAGCCATGCAATTTCGGAGTGGGATGTCCGCCTCATTCTGTTGTGGGTGCGACGAACGTGAACTTCTCGCGTGATTTGAAGGGTTTCGCGGATGAAACGTGCGGATGAGGGCTGGTCGTTTGGGGTCAGAGTGTGTTCTAAGGCGTCTGCGAGTGCTTCTGCTTTGTCAAGATCGGTTTCGGCTAATCTGTTGGTGGTCCGGGGTGGTGGGATTTCGATGGGTTTTTTGGTTAGATAACGGGTTATCCGCCAGATGTCGCCTCTGTTTGGGTCTATGTCGGCCAGTTTATTGTTCCATTGATCGTTAAGTATTTGGGTTGTGCGTTGTCTGATTTGGGCGTTAAGTTCCATAAGTCGTCTGTGGTGAGTTGGATGGCGGGTGTGTTGCCAGAGTCGCCTGGTTCTGTTGCGCTCTGTGGTGAGGTCTTTAACGTCGGGCGGTTGGTGTCTGCGTCCTGGGTTGGGAGTGACGAAGGGAGTGGAGGAGGAGATAGCCTGGGAGATAGTGTTGTGAATGTGTTCGATGGCGGTGTTGAGGTCTGCCGGGGAGTTAAGGGCTGTTTCTGTAAGGTGAAGGTCAATGTAATGCGTGAAATTGTCCCAGTTAGTTTTGTTGAAGTTGTAACGAGGAGGGCGCTGGGTTTGGGATGTAGCTGCATCGATGGTGGCTAGAACTGGTAGGTGATCGGAAGAGAGGTCATTGATGGTAGAGAGCTGGATGGGGTGATTCACGTTTTGGGTGATGGCGATGTCTAGAATGTCCGGAGAGTACCTGTGTTGCCAAGGGATGTGTGTAGGCTGGTTGGGGGCATGTATGATGTAATTGGACTGGAGTTCATGGGCTGCTAGCTTAAGGCCTGTTCTGTTTGTGTGTGCAGTTCCAATTGCTGTGTTTGGCGTTGAGATCCCCGATGATTATGACTTTATGGGCTGTGTGGAGGAGCGTGTCTATGTCGTTGGTGGAGAGGTCATCTGGAGGGTTGTAGGCTGAGATGATGGTTGTGTCGGTGTTGGCAATTCTGATAGTGACAGCTATGGCTTCAAGTCTTTGCAGTTGGGGTATGTGGGTTTGGTGGTGTGCTATGTGGTTTCCTATAAGAATGGCGACGCCCCCTCCTCTGTGATTTCTGTCGGCCCGGTAGATCTTGTAGCCGGGAATGTGTAATCTGTCGGTTGAGTCTAGGTGTGTTTCAGTAAGGGCTACAATGGGATATGAGTTGGTATGGAGGAAGTGCCTTAGTTCTGTTTTTCGTTGGCGGATTCCATTAGCATTCCAAGTTAAAATCGTTGTCCTTTGATTAGCCATGGTTGTCAACAAATAACAGGAAAAATGGTTCGAAGAAATCATAGTTCGCTGCAAGGGCATTGGGTAAGTCTGAGGCTTGCTCAATAAGCACTTGGCCTACAGTAGTGGCAATAGTGGAGAGAGCTTCAGTGCTAAGCCTAAGGTCCTGCAATTTGTGCATAATGGCGTCCCTGCGACGTATTTTTTCCATTTCAGCACGTTTGGGTCGTGGTTGGGATGGGTGCTGTGGCTGTGGGGGGGCTCTGCTAGAGTTGCCTTGTGTAGGTACGTGTTCTTGGGGAGGGTCATTTGGCCTGTTTGGGCGGTTATATTGTCTTGGGCGCCCTCGAGGGCCGACTGTGCGCCACTCGGGGTTAGGGGGATTTAGATGTGTTTGTGAGGAGATGTGGGGTAGCGCAGGCGGTGCTGAGGCTTGCTGCCCCCACGGGACTTGACTCCTTTGGTGTTGCCCCCTGGGGTTCATGTTCCAAGGGTTTTGTAGCCCTGGGCGGCCATGGTGAGGGTTTGAGGGCCGGCGCCCTTGGCGCATTGTAAGAACCCTTTGGTATTCAAAACACTGTTTTCTTTCTTCAGGGCTTGCATATGAGTCTTTAGTCTAATTATTTCCTCTTCAGCAGCAACAGAGTGGTACCTCTGAGCTGGTCAACTGGTATATATTTTTTTTTGCGAGATAAAGATGCTATAGTAGATAGCGCTCTCTTTCGCACGGTCCTAACTTCGCACCGGTGATCTCTTGTCGATGTTGTCTATTAATGAAAACAGTTTATTATTATTACTATTTTATTATTATTATTATTATTATTATTATTATTATTATTATTATTATTATTATTATTATTATTATTATTATTATTATTATTATTATTATTATTATTATTATTATTATTATTATTATTATTATTATTATTATTATTATTATTATTATTATTATTATTATTATTATTATTATTATTATTATTATTATTATTATTATTATTATTATTATTATTATTATTATTATTATTATTATTATTATTATTATTATTATTATTATTATTATTATTATTATTATTATTATTATTATTATTATTATTATTATTATTATTATTATTATTATTATTATTATTATTATTATTATTATTATTATTATTATTATTATTATTATTATTATTATTATTATTATTATTATTATTATTATTATTATTATTATTATTATTATTATTATTATTATTATTATTATTATTATTATTATTATTATTATTATTATTATTATTATTATTATTATTATTATTATTATTATTATTATTATTATTATTATTATTATTATTATTATTATTATTATTATTATTATCATCATCATCATCATCATCATCATCAGGGCAGGCCATTACCGCCTTCCCGCGCAAAACACTGTCACTGCTGATTGAGGGGCGTGACGTCACTGAGAATACAACGCAAGAGCGCTTACACGTGAATGTGCGTAATGTAATATTATGATTGCACATTCTAAGATAAGATAAGGCGCTGATGCATGCAAATTGCACAGTCATTCTGATGAAACAAACGTGATGCATTTGCTTATGAGCTATTGTGGTTATTGGCTGCATCTTTTGTTGTAACATTATGAGTAAAACCAGAAACCATTGCGCTGTTGCTGAATGCAAAAGTCCGTAGCTACGGATGTGATTTTCCACTGTTTGCCTAAAGATCGAGAACTACAGCGCAAATGGGTTTTACGCTGTAAAACTTTACCAAACATATATGCTGAGGAGAGTTGTAAGCTATTGTATTTATAAAGTCACCAATTTTTTACCTTTTCTTAATTATATTTGGTTGAGGTGTAATAAATAAAACGACCAAATATGACTTTAACCATAAAATAACAATGAAATAGGAGGTAAGAATCCCATTGCGAGAAGTGTTTAGTAACAAAACCGTGCAAGTAGCTCCCGAAAATGTGGCACACATAAAATAGCTAAATAAGAGTTAATTACTCAAAAAGTATAGGTACATTTCTTAAAAGCTTCAATATGGAAGAGGAAGCCATCAGGTCTACCACTACTGATGGTTTATACAAAAGACGATAGAAAAGCTTTTAGGGACTTCATGATTATAGCCGCAGGAACCTCAAAGGTTTCATGGATAATTCAGGATCAAGAGAATATGAAAGAGCAGAGGATATAGAATACACAGTAGGAATAAAACCTTTTTATTTCATTAATTCATGGTTTTGAGAAGTAAAACAGCACAGGACAATTAAAGATCAATAAGAACACAGTGAATGATGAAATACTGCAGTAAGAAATATGAGCAGAAAGAAAAATAAGAACAGGAGAGCGAATATTCTTCACCCACTGTCTCCTCTCGCCTCATTCTTCCTTCCGGAGATGCCCCACTGGGAGCTTATGGACAATACATCAAAGGTTTCGGAGACGAATCCGCTCCGTAGTGCTCCTAATCACAATAAAAAGTGTGAAAATGAATATAAGTTCATATTGTATATAGATAGGTATAATAATCCTTGGCGTGACAGCCCTTAGAGGGCCAAAGCCCACCAAACCGACTGTCGGTCTCACGCCCACTTACGCACGGCAGAGGTAGGAGATCATCCAACCGATACGGGGAGGATATGTGGTCAGCATCTCGGCATCCCCCAGCCGTAATGTTGGTTTACGTGACCAGGGTCGCTTATCTAGCGTAAGCTCCTCACTTTCCTCACGATTATGAGTTGCACCGCTCCTATACCCGGGACCTAAAATCCGCACCAGATCATGGGATCGAACTCGGGTCGCTTTTCGCGGCCAGGGACCAAGGCATGCTGCCATGGCCCGCTACGCCACGGCGCAGGCTCATATGGTATAGATGTTCAAAATAGAAATACATTCTAACCTAAAGAATCCAACACTGGGCAAAAAGAAAACGTTCGAAGGAATATAATTCTGTGTTATATGAACGTTTAAAATACATGATCAGCCTTTCTCTTTCACAAACAGTTACGTGTTAGTCATACACTCTCTCAGTATACAACACAGCTACTGTTCACTTACAGACATTAGAAACCAACTACTTCAACGTTACATATATCCTAAGAACATTATTGAAGTTAGCAAACTTTGTCGATAAATGCAAATATTTAATGAAGGCTCTAAGTTATTAGCAGCATCTAGAAGGGATCAAACATTATTACATTGATGGTCAACCACAGATTGTTTCCTGGTTCAGACCAATAAAAAAAAGCATCATCTGGTGCATGATCTGTGGTTATAATAGTAATACACTGTAATATACACACACTAGTCCCTCAATTTACTCTTAACAATGGCATATTTGTCCACAAGAGGAATAATGCGAAGTTTTAGTTAGTAAAGTGCTCAACCATTTAATTCATCGTGTATATTTGAAGGAAAAGTATTGTTCATTGTTCGTCTAACCTTTTGATAGTGTACTTTGTTGTATATATATATTGTTGTATTACTTATATGTGCACAATATATATACTGGTATTTCCACTCCTGAAGGTACAATCGACCGTGCGAGCTCGACCTTCCATTTTGAATGTGTGGCATTTTCAATTCATCTTGATTTAACGAGCGTGGCTTTTGGAAGTGTATAACATGTGCACCTGAAAGTCCCTCTATTCTAAGAACACTGAGAGAATGGGTTTTTAACCTTCTCAATAATAGCCGATTGTCACTAATACCCTAACGTGTTAAAAGCATGTACTGAGTGGGATGGCTCAGGTGGTTACGTCAGTGGCCCGCATTCAGGAGGCCTGGGTTCGATTCCCGTGGCCCACCTAATTGTCCCATGGGGTTTTCGGATTTTTTTTTCCGGGTCACTAGGCGACTGCAGGATAGGTTAATTACATCCCCCGAATTTCACGTATATATATTTCACCTCCATTATCACCTCATATCTTCTATCATCTGATGGGTTCTTTCAGGGTAGAAGTTTTCTCGGAAGTTTCGGCGGCGCATGACCGGATGATATGCTCTGAGGAAATCGCTTTCCCCTCCGGCGGGATGGACTTCGGTCTCCAAGCCGGCTTAGTGGGCCGATTCAGCAAAGCGGCAGGCGGAATGCCAAATGTGCAAGCTTGCCTGGATTATGCTGCACTTGTAGGCGGACTCCGGCCCCGTTATTGGTAAGGGGCCAAGGCAATTGTACTAAGCCAACCGCCGGCGAGTTACCATTCAGGTAAAGTGTAGGTACCTCGCCCTCTGTCATGTAGTGACTCGTTGGGGTTGGCCGCCCACAGTCTTCTCTCACTTTGTCCTGCCTTCCGGGGACGCCCCACTTAATGCATAGGTACAATAGATCTCTTCTGGTCGACATGCCGAATCCCCACCAAATAATCCACTACTACTACAAGCGTCTGGAAGACAAGTCACGTTACTACATTCGTGGTTAATCACACCATTTCTTCCTCTAGAAACAAATAAAATAAAAGATTATCTCGTTTATGATATATTTTTATAACGCTAAGCTATCGTAATTCACTCACTACTTCCTCAACGTGCTGCTGCACAAGTTTCCTGTAATATTTTATTGTTATTTGTTATGGTTATTGCTTGTGGCCAGAAACCCCAGTTGTGTGCGTCCCATGTGGATGTACGGGAAAGCGACCTTCCTTATTAAATATATTTCCTTACGTAAGAAACATTTTTAACCACTGCACTTGATGTATTTACATGATACTGATAATAAGTACCTACCTACTAATTATATGAGCTTACATGTCAAATTACAGGTAAAGGCTTGCTCCATACAAATTTACATACCACTCCCCCCTCATGGTGCTGTGACCAACAGACAGCCATGCTTGATGCTACACTGCGTATACAAACGATTGACAAACTCCGATAGCGTTACTACTGGTGGAGGATCCAAGCAGAGGTTGAGAGGTTTTGCAGTCAATTTCACGTGTGCGCGGTGAGTCGCGGGCCCCACACTAGGACCCGGGTTCGCATGCAGCAGTACAACGTAGGAGCGCCTTTCGAACGCATCGCTGTCGACATATCTGGACCATTTCCAGTGTCCGACCGAGGCAATAATTTAACCTGATTAAGGAGGCACTGGAAATGCTTGGGGTTAACAAAACCAGTACAACACCTCTGCACCCGCAGTCGGGTGGCATTGTTGTGAGGTACATCAGTACCCTAGAAGAACAACTGAGGAAGCTCTGGCCAGACATGAGCGAGACTGGGACTTAAGGCGCCACTGTTCCTGCTGGCCTACCGCTCGTCAACACACGACACCACTGGGATAACGCCAGCCAGCTTAATGTTCGGCCGAGAGTTACGCCTCCCTTGTGACCTGGCTTTTGGGAGACCCCCGGAAGCGAAACAGCCAGCAATCGGGTATGTGGAGTACTTGCTGGACCGTATCCACGACAAGCATGAGGTGGCTCGTCAGAACATTCAGAAGGCGAACGACCGCATGAAGGTCCGATACGGCAGGTAAGCGAAAAGGCAGGGGTTCCAGCAAGGTGAATTGGTCTGGTTTTACCGTCCTACCCGCACCAAGGAACGCTGCCCGAAACTTCAGCAATCATGGCAAGGACCGTACCGGGTAGTAAAGGAGATTATCGGCGTGGTCTACCGCATCCAGAAAGAGCCCCGGGGTAAGATATTGGTGGTACACCTGAATTGTCTGGCGCGCTACGATGGTGCTGTTCTGGACGACCAGCCTTGAGGAGGGAGCAGCGTCGCGAACACATTGTTGAGGTGAAGCGGCGCGAGGGATGAGTTTAAAGAGACGGACAGTGCTCTGCGGAGATCAAAGCTCCCCGAAACGTTGGGAGGAAAGAAACGGATTTCTGGAGAGTTCGTCTTTCTTCTAGCGCCGTCTTGATTGAGAACATTCCAGATAGTGAGTAAGCAATAAAAGCCACCGCCCGCCACCAGGGTGAGACAGTTGTCAATTGAAGTCGCGTGCGTGAACAGCTGTGTAAGCTGTATTGTGGTCATTGTCCTTGCAAGTTGTATGGTGTATGTGACGTAATTCTGTGACTGTCAGGTTGACTGAAGTGTGTTTCTACGGAAATAGAGGGAAAGTTTTGGTGTTTGTAACCTGGACTTAGTTTCACGAACCCAAAAAGAAAGTCACAATATGAATATTGGCTAAGTAATACTTGCTAACTCTTATAACAAATGCCACACGCTTTCATGATCCTGGATTAAACTGAACAACTTCCAATTCTATTAATTCTGTTATTAGTATTATTGCACACAACGTATATTTAACGAAATTGTTTCAAATTCACAATGAATCCATGCTAAAAGGTAACAATAAGCTTGAATATGTATTTTCCTTTGAAGGCTTTCTTTCTGAGACAAAACTGTTTCTTTGTTTTATATTCTCTCAGTATACACTATAGCTAAGTTTGCTTTCCTCCTAATTATAAAACAATTAAATATAAAGTGTACTTTAAAGACAATATTACAATTTGTTATAAAACCTTGTAAACAATTACAACTATTCCTCCTTGCTTAAACATTTTTTTAGTGGTGCCATCTCAGAGCAGCAGGACGCGCAGTGCATTTGTAATACAGGTTTCTTTGCTGGTGAGGAAATAGATTACTTAAAAGTCGTCGTTTTACACCACTTAGCAAACGTATTATATTCGCGTGGCTTGCAATCCGCCCTTCCATATGCACCTAACTTTAATCTGTTCCGAATTTAAGATGACCGCTACAGAAATAGTTCCATTACACATGCTTCTGTACAAACAAGGTGAATAACGAGCTTGATGCACATGAAATGCATAAAAAGTGGGTAGATATATGTATGTAGCCTTTTATATTCGGTGCTATTCCTCTGAAACGGCGAGAAATACAAGAACAAAGCCATGCATTTATTTTCTTCTTTGTAATACGTCCTCCAACGTTTAAGTCATATCGGACGATGAATGAATTAGGTGAAGTAATGCTCAAGTGAGTCAGGGTCCATGGAGCTTAGTGTTACCCGACATTCGTCTTTCAGGATAAGGGAAAAACTCCGGAAAAAACTTTATCCAGGTAACTCAGCATAACCGAGATTCGAAGTCGGGACCTCATGAACGTGAGGCAGTCCCGCTACAATCTACACTACCGAGGCGGCCCCATGCATTTTGAATAATAATTGTGTTGACAAATTCAAACAAAGAGGAAAGGATGACTTGAAAATTGTTAGTGACTTGATTAAGTGGACACAAGTGCAAGGGCTTTTATATTTTTTGTGTACTACCACATTGTCTAGATCTTATGGTTTACTGATCAAAGAAAATTGTACAAAATGAATGCAGAATGAATGGGACCTTGTGGACTAATCCCAGAAACTTCAAGATACCTCTATATCTTATCTGTACTCTAATATATTAAACATATGATATATAGATCAAATCGTCTGATGTGCTTTCGAAATATTTACAGGAGACTGTAAATTTACTTCATGTAAAGTGTAGGCGCTAGAGGTGCTAAGATGCATCCCTGGAAGGTACTGGTCTCTAATTATCATTTTTATTAGAAATATTGTTTGTGAACAATATTTATTAGAAATATAACTAATATAACTAATCTCCGCGCAGGTGCACATACACACAACACAATCATTTTGTAACAAAAAGCAAAGAAACAGGTTCCCTTCGAATTATTTGTCACTAGAGTCGTTAGCTCAGTG
>CM060950.1:21109402-21186902 GCA_030765055.1 Mantis religiosa | reverse complement strand
GGCCTTACGCTATATAAAACACTAATCAGGCCAATACTGACGTACGCAGCCCCTGTCTGGGAATACGCTGTGAAAACACATATAAACAGACTGCAGACATTGCAAAACAGAATAATACGAATTATTGCAAAGGTTCCTTTGGTAGCTCCAGCTTATCGGCTGTACGAGGAACTGAAGCTCCACTCGATCGAACAATTTATTAAACTACTCAGTTATAACTTATATGACAGAAAGGCAAAAAACAAAAACCCTCTAATTCGCGACTTAGGCGCATACGGTACACAACATGACATTCACAAAAGACGGCTCTCATTATTTGACAGAACTCTTGGCCTGGGGGAACCAGAAATAAACATTCAAGATTACCTAAACAACTTAGTACCACCTTAATCATAAGCCATGGCTTAGCTAAACACTACTGACAGACCAGTGGCCCTGGAAGTCCCTGCTAGGGGTCATTCTGGGGACTAGTGAAAATGACCAAAGCATCACACATGGACATGAGAAGACAACTCAATTGTAAATATATAAACAAAACAATAATCTAGCAAGATTAGCTCACATGACGTGGACTGCACTCAATCCTGAGCATATATCCAAAATATTTGGTTGTTATTTAGTTAAGTTACATTAAATATATCCATATTCACATTGAAAGCATGCAAACCAATGCCTAACAAATTGACGCCAGACTCAGATCCGCTCCTGGCCTGATATCTTATCCAACTTATTCTTATGCACTAACAATTAATGACACCGTCCTTATGTTTCAGGATCTCACAGATATCTTGGAAGACGGTGCCTCCGTCCGGAGGCACACCAATATTACACACCCCAATTCCACTCCTGAATTTCCAAGGTCCCAAGTAGGACCTCGGTCATGCTTGTGTCCTGGCGCCATCCTCACCCGGCCTAGGCTTTGCCTGGCCGTAATATCCTCTCCCAGAATCCGCAAGTGCAATAGCGGTACTGCTGCACTTCCTCTCCCGAATTCTCACCGGTGGAGGTTTTTTAGTGGTTAGGGCTGACGGATCTCTCTCCGTCAGAGGAGTCCCACACTCCGATCCCGGGGCTAGTGCATAAATGCATTTTTCCTCCACTCGAAAAAAAAAAATTGTTAAGCTATAACTAGGTCGCGAACAAAATGCAGGTGGAGGCTTGGCTTACCACAACTGGAGTCCTCTCCTCTATCTTTCCCCATCTATCGTTATTTTAGGTTGCCTCACCTACATCGCGCAAGCTGCACTGGTTATCTATTTAACTCGCTTTCGCATTCACTCTTTGCATTTTCTGCCGAATCACTGCTTTGTTGCTCAGGGTTTAAAGAAACGATGGTTCTATCTATTTATTGATCGATTGTGAGGTCATGTCCGAGGTAATTATTTTCTGTTAACTTTGAAAATCAAAATAGCATTAAAATACACGCATTTCGTGTTGTTTGCTTTCTGTCGCATGCAGGAGGGGAGGGGTGGGATTCACGTGATGCTTGGATGTTGTAGAAGGGGAGAAGGCTGAAGCAAAATTTCTATGTTGGAAGCGCAATTCTTTCTCTTCTCGTGTGAGTTTTTGCGGCTATCAGTTTCTTCTGGTTACCAATTGTATCATCTTATTTTAAATAAGAGTCATGAGATCTCTCGTTTTCAGCTGAGGTTCAGAGTGAAATAAATACAATTTTGGAGAAGTCCAATTTTGTAACAAATAATTTAATTGTATTATCTGGATTACATTTTACTTAAACTTTGTTTTCTAATCAATAATTGCAGGTTACCTCCAGCATATCGATAAATTCTTACCTCTTTAATAAAAAGATTCCATTAATTACATAAAACTCCTTACTCCTGCACTAACTAGATTATAGAACACATATCTCTTTATAAGATTATTGATGTGCCATTACTATGCAAAACTTTTCCTCTTTTCACATCAAGCAACATTATTGATTTTCTTTTCCCTAGCAACCGTTCATCTTTTTTTTTTATATTGTCCTTACATGGCCACTAATACTCAGATCAGAAAACATAAACTCCCGTTACGAGGCTCTCCTCGCGCATGCGTACACCGACCGCAGTTTGTTTGCGCTCTACCTGTAGCTTAAGTATAACACATATCGGTAATATTTACTCACACACCTTGCTCATTTCACGTGTTTTAAATAAAATTGAGGGATACAAGACAAGCATGGAACAAAAGCTGATGGTTTAATGAATATTAACCGTTTGTCATCTTTGTTAGGGACATTATACACGGTGTTCATTTTTATTCGTTATTTCCCGCCCTCCGATTAAGCAAGAATGACGTCATTGTTGAGTGGTTTGTCAATCTTGAAATGATAGCACCCTCTACGGTGAAGCGGTAATGTTTGCGGAACAATAACTAACTACAGCGCTCTGAGTGCGACTGCACTCATAACTGATACACAACCGGCCTCGCCTTTCATCCCTCTTTACGGTAATCATGATTATCATTCTAGCACATATGTAAAGTAGTACGTTTCTACCCTAAATATCTATATGTAGACAGGGCACCGCGTCTTCAAGGTCGAATGGTACTTTCATACCGCCATTAAAGTTGGTGCGACATATAAATATATGTTAAACAGTGCATAGAGGAGTTTATGCAACGCTATCCAGCATTTAGACAACTTCCTCAGAGCGTAATGTTGTCAAAAGTGTCCAGGTACCGTCAAATTAACATACATTTGTTTGCAACATAAACGTCTTACGTTTTATCAATATATGATATAAACCTTTTGTCATTCTCACGCTTAATTAAAATGTCTTTATTAATGTTGATATCCTTATGTCTTTTAAAACACATAGGCGAATCAAACATTTACAAGATACAAGTTCAGTTACTCGGAAAATGAGAAATACTCGACGCTATAAAGTGACAGTCCCAATTTAGAAGTAATAAACGTAATAAGGTAATAGTATAAATATATAATATAAATAATCTGTGTCTTGTCCGCCTGCGTGGTGTGAGATAGCGTGTGTCCCATATCCTACGAAGATGAATGTCGCGTAACTCTGAGCTCTAGGGTCCCTGGACTCATTTGAGTATCATATCATCCGTTTTATTCATTCACTCATTCGTTCATATATTCATTCATTGTTCGATATTACGTGCACTATTGAAAGGAGAAAAGAATAGAAATCTGATTCTTTACTAAAACGTTTTGAAACTAATACTGTTATTAATTTGATATCCCTTTATTAGATTATATTAACTTATATATCTTCACAGAGAAACACCAAATTGCAAGATATTTTTTGCATTTATCCGTCATTTAGTGTTCACATTCATGAAAACCAACTACAACAGTTATCGTATCTACGCAGATGGCGAAATTACACCTTCCGGATTTCTGGCTATCACTGCCTCAAGGTCGACCGTGTGGGCCGTCGTGGCGGTGGCACGGCGATCTTCGTGAGGAGAGGTGTGGTCTTTAATCCTGTCCAGCTCCCCCCTCTTCACACCCTTGAAGCCACGGCCGTCTGCATGAACCTGGGCGGTTCCGAGGTCCTGATAGCGTCTGCAAATAACCCTCCTCGTCAACAGTTCGTTGCTAACGATTATCTCCCTATCCTCGCCCTACATACCAACGTCATTATGGCTAGGGATTTGAATGCTAAACATCCGCGTTGGCATTCGGGACCTCGGACAGATGCAAGAGGCAGAGAAATCATCCGCATAATAGATGGAGATCCTCAATTGAGAGTAGAGGGTCCATGGCATCCCACTCATTTTCCGCGAATTCAAGGCCGTGCTTCGGTCATTGGCTTCGCAATCATCAAACATTTCCCATTCAACTTATCACTCAACTCACAAAGCGCCTTACATTCTTACCACAACCCAGTTGTGGCTGAGGTCAACTTACGGGTTGTCAGTCATGACTTCACGGTTCAAAACCGTGAGGTCGATAGGGACTGCGTACGGGTCTGCCTAAATGACACCATACCTCCTAACCCACACATTACAGATATATCAACCCTAGAGACAGCGATCTCTTCCTTCAACTCCATCGTAGGGCGAACTGTTCGTAACCTTACCGTTCACTCTCCAGCACCTCTACACCCTCACGACATTCCGCTAGACATCCATCTACTTATCCGCCGCTCTTGGGTGGCCCGCAGACTCTATCAGTGACACCGCACTCGCCACAATCAAGTTCTGCACGGGCGCTTGCGCCGACAGGTTCGACTTCGCCTACGCAAGCACCGTGTGCGCGCGTGGGAGGAGTTGATGTCTCGAGTGAACTTTGAGAATGGCGAAGCGTGGAGGCTTGCAAAAGGACTACGGAATCGCGGAGGAGCACCAACCACCTCTATCCAAGGCACCCAAGACCTGGTGTATGATCCTCAATCCAAAGCAAATGTGTTTGCCGACTACCTAGAGAGGACCATGAGGCCACGAGATGACCCTCAAGACCTAGACATCACTGGCCGCGTCAAGCGGGAGGTACGTCAGTATCTTCGACGTCCTCTTGCTGAAATGAAATGTGTAGTGTTTAACGCCCGCTTTTGCTACATCTGGCACCGCAGGCGATGATACTAATGATACATGAGATGAAGATGGAGCACTGGTGTAATGAGATGGCGGGGGAAACCGGAGATCACGGAGAAAACTCGCCCCAGCACCATGTTCTCCATCACAAACCTCACTTTGCGGTAGCTTGGGATCGAACCCGGTTCGCCTTGGTGAGAGCCAAGCGGTCTAAGCACTGAGCCTCGGCGCGGCCGTACTCTTGCTGAGGCGTACCGACATCCTGTTATTAGACCCAGCGAGCACCAGGGCGCACTCCGGCGTCTAAATCCCAAAAAGGCGTCGGGACCAGATGGGATGACCCCGGTGCCGTGCTCTCTCTTTCTCGGGTTTTTAACGTGTGTCTCGCCCTGAGACGCTTTCCACGACAGTGGGGGGGGGAGGCTCGGGTGATATGTAAGTGATATATTTTGAAGTCCGGTAATAATCCGGCTCTCCCCGCCAGTTAGCGCTCCATTAGCCTCCTGTCAGTCCTCTCGAAATTTTCGAGAGACTTGTTTTAGTCCGCTTGTCGCCCCTACTAAGGGTCATTCAAGCTGTCCCTCCCCATCAGTATGTTTTTCGTCCTGGGCACTCGACATCACAGCAGTTACTCCGTTTGGTGGAGGCCACTGCCCTGGATGTCGAGAAGGCCTTCTCTATCACCTGGCATGCAGGTCTCCTACATAAACTAATCACACTGGGGCTTCTTTACGCACATGATACAACTTCTACACACTTTCCTTAAACACAGACATTTCACAGTAACTGTGGACGGAAAGCTATCTACCAAAAGACCCATTAGAGGCGGAGTGCCCGAAGGCTCTGTCTTATATCTTACACTTTTTATCGTGTATGTGGCGGATCTGCCCACGGATCTGCATGTCAACATAGCCCAGTATGGAGACGATGTGCTGCTATACAACACAGATAGAAACGCACGCAGAGCCTTCAGCCCAATACAGCGACACCTAAGCCTCATTCAGGATTGGTGCAGGCTTTGGCTATTGTCCATCAACCCATACTCTTCACCAAGCGCCATTTTCCCACCAACCTCCCCTCTTTTAATTATTCTGGCAGAAGGACAGAATGGACAAACTCTCTCAAATATTTGGGTGTAAAGTTGGACAAGGGCCTAACATTTGCGGGTCACATCCAGGAGGTAGTTCATCGGGCATGAGGAGCTACGGCTACCTCCCTTCTTTTCATCCAGCTAAGTTTAAACCGCTACCCTACAAAACCCCTTATCCTGCCATTAAGTGGTTAAGTCCGTATAGGACAGGTACACGAATGACACACTTCGTGCTGACCCTCAGTCAGCCGCCAGCTGCTTGAATGACTGAGTAATTGAATGAATATAAATGTGGGTCCATGTGAAAATAAGCTGACTTTTAATAATTCAATAATATTTTGTTGGCACTTGTTTCGAAAATAATCATAACAAAATCTCTCTCTGATCTGGCTACATACATTTACATTGTTTTCTCAGATGTAAAGTTTAACTTCACGTAGTGGAAAATAAAATGTTCATTACCCAGGCAACACACCATGACCGAAATTTAAACACGAGACCTCTTGAACGTGAGGAAGTCTCGAGTTCGAATCTCGGTCAGGGTGAGTTACCTGGATACTGAACACTTTATTTTCCTCCACGTGAAGTTAAACTTTACAAAATCTAGGTTTTTACGGGAGTTTCCCTTATCGTGATTGACGAATGTCAGGTAACTAAGCTCCATGGACTCCGGCTCATATGAGCATCATTTCACGAATGTCATTCATCTTCCGATATGACCAAACGCTGTAAATTACAAAAAAAACATAGTGATAGAGTTTCGGAAGCAGCATGATAGCTTAGCTGAATTACTGAAATTCAAAGAATGTATAATGAATGATTAAGAGTCTGGTGAGCGTTTGCTACCAAAAATTAAAATAAATTGACCACGTTCGTAGATGTATACTGCTGTGCTAACCATTTTAACTTGATCCTCATTTCGAAAAAAAAAAATGTTTAGAAATACAGATCTATGCAGCATCACCTGTTTTCTAACTTGCAATTTGAATTTTTGACAGGTTCAGGAAATAAGGTTAAAGATCATACTTGTTTCTCAATTTTGTTAATGTTGGTTAAGTGACAGTTGTTCCTCTATTGTTCTAATACAGTTTAAATTGTTTATGATTTGACATTTGTTTAGGAAGTATTTGAGGTATAAAACCATATAATAAAAACTGTTCTTTCATATAGTGTACTTAACACTCACTATTATGAAACGTATCCTCTTTGTTTGAGCCATCACCGGAAACTAACAATCTACGGCTATTGGGAACCATGCACTATGCTGGCATAACTTCCACATAACTTATTATTCTCTCACGTCACCCGTTCCTCTAGAGTATAAACATATAGTGTCTTCTTTAGTCAAAAGTCCTAAGCTCCCCACCGAGCCTTTTTGTAGAGTCAAAACTTTCGTGCATGACCACAATTATGTGTAACGAATAGTACTTTCTCTACATATTGTAGTTAACGTTATCTACGTTAGAAAACTTGGTCTTTAGGGCTACTGCAATTTTAGAACAGAGTTTGTTTGTTGCTGTACTCCAATCCTATCCACCTTTGATTTTTCCTAAAGCATATTTATTTTTAGGGATACAGTTCTTGTACTAGAACACTAATTGTTAAGTTTCTAATATCCATTTTTGAAACATCATCCATTTGCAATATCCCCTTAGATGAAGGCTTCACTTGGTGATTTAGTGGACAGAATTGGATTTTTCGGCCTCTTTTCTTCTTCTAATTTGTTTTAATACCTAGGAGAGATACCAAAGCTTACTTGAAGGGCAATGAGTCGAAGAATATTTCTCATAAACTGTTATAAACAATTTGCTTACTTTGAATTTTATATCCCTATAAAACATATTGAAGCTCTAATCTGTTTTTGCTTCTCCCTTATCCAAGAAAGAGCACGTAAAGACCTGTCCGGTGTTCAGCTGATGTTTTGTTCTAGTATTGCATTGCTACAGATGATAACAATGATTATGTGAGTCTTTCTGTGAACCTCAAATTGGTTTTCTGGTGCACTTTGGGACAAGTAGCTGCAATGGCCTCGCTTGTTAAACCAAGAGGTAATGAAGCCGCCATTCATTCATAGTTGAACGTACGCCTTTGTGGAAATTTGGTTTGAGAAAGTATTGTGAGTGTAATGTTCCTTCTCGCAGTTATAAGCAGGCCGCAAGTTTTGATGAGCTAAATACACCAATAAAATGATCTAAAATATTGACATAAAAACGTTTACCTTCACTTGGGAGTATTAGAGTACAACTCAGTGCTCACTACTTGACCCTTAGAAGTGTAATTAAGAAGGAGAGTAATTTAAACCTGATTATTTATATCCCAGGAAGATGAAGGTGTAAAAACAGTTTCAGCTTTCTTAGAATTATCGTAATAGGTAATAAGTAGCTTGCTCAGGTTCTCGAAACTTAGGGAACGCCTGTTGTTGGAAAGCAGGTTATTTTACTGAAAAAGTCCTTTCCTTATCAGATAATGCAACTGAAACAATCTTGAAACACACTAACTCGCCGACAGTTAAATCTTAAATGCAGGAATTATCAAATATTTCAGTGGTTAGCACCTGATAAAGGTGACAGAGACATTTCCATCCAGAGTGTTGACCTGCTTTCCCCATTACACTTTACAAATCAGTTTAATTTTGTTAGCCCGCCTGGTTAGCGTAGACGGTAGCATGTCTGCATCACTTTCAAGAGGTCCTGAGTTCGGATCTCGGTCATGGTGGTCTACCCTTATCCTTAAAGACGAATGTCGAGTAGCTCTAAGCTCCATCGCCCTGGACACATTTGAGCATCATTTCATCACCGTCCGATATGGCTTAACGTCGAAGGACGTAAAATTACATCAAAACTGCAACAACAAATTTTGTTACGTATCGTTAGAGGACAAACTTTACACACAGCATTTTTTACGAAACACGTGGCGATTCTTTCTAAGAGACAACTATAACGATCAAGATTAACGACTGTCACACAACAATCAAAACGCTAGTGGTCGTATTTTATTGCATCTACAACTCTCGAAGGCTAGAGGCATGTATATATTCTTCCAATAAAAGGCTTCCTTTCCTGCAAACTAACACTATTTCGTTTTGTACTCTCTTTATATATATCTCCTATGTATCTTTGTATGTACGGAGCAGAAAGGAACTACTTTAAGGTTATATCCAAGGTACATAGTTACAATTTGTTTGAAAACTTCGTGAATAATTACAAATGTGTATTAGTGCTTGAAGATGTTGCTGGTAGAGACATCTGTTGACTAAGAGATACTTCGTTATCGTGCACTCCTGTTATATCCTAGCGGGAAATTAACAAACTAACACCTCTCGCACACGATGTATCAGCAGGGCAGCATTTTGTTGAGGTCGCTTTCTTCTTTGATCTTATTTACTTACATTATGTTTGTTGTTCGCGAGAAGAGTAAACCTGTAGCTAGATATTTAAATTGTTTCGAAAGTGGTATACTCCACCATCGTACATGCACAGTATCTGTTAAAAAGTGTCAATGTAGTGCACTGCCTCGGTAAATAACAAACCCACAAGATGGCAGCCTCAGTAAGAGTATTCCATGAAATAATTGTTGCGGAAACATTTCCACACCTGTGTACCTTTGGATGGACTGCTATAGCTTTTGTACCTACCATTTTGGTGGTAGATGAAGTAAAGTAATAAATAAACTATATATTACTTACACTAAATTAATAAAGTATGCATAAATTACGCTAATCAAAAGTTATTTTCCGATATAGCTTAAGCAAAAAAATTGACAGATTCATATGTATGATTTTCTCCACTGGCTGTCTGGTAATAATTATAATTGTCCCTAAAGACTGTTGTATTTCTACCAACTTCATGATAATCGGGATAAACGTTTGTAAAAATAGTTGAATTACAGATTTTTTGTAGATACCATCGGAATAAAGCAACAGAGCAAGCTTAAGCGATTGTTTAAAGATTTAAGCGTTGGTCGCTAGGCAATGCCTTTCAAATTTCTTTGTTTTAGTATAAGCATTTAAAAATTCAAAGGGATGACAAAGAATGTCTGAAACGTAATAATTTAGAAAGAATGTTTAACATAAATTGTGTGGGTTTACGGCATTTAGTATTTTGTGTTGGAAAATATTGTCAATTTCTTAGGTTAACTAATTAGGCGAACGTGATATTTAGTTTGGTTCATAGGCTATAAATATTCCACTAATACATACAGGGGACTGTTTCTCAAAGATATAATTCCTGTTTCATTTTTAATTTGAAAACGCGTATACTTGTTAAAATCTCAACACCAAAGTTATGCCTGTTAAGTGTCATGGCATCTCTCCCAATTTGGTAGTGCAAGAAATAGTAAAAACAATTGCATTTAACACATATTTGGTTGTACAGGAACTGTTGTTCTTTAAGCCTAAAATCAAAATTGAATACAGCAACACTATATGTCACAAGTTGCTCTTCTAGCTAGCTGCTATCCAGGTCAGGAATACTAGAGTTTTTAGAGGAATCGTATTACACTCTAAAATACCTAAGGAAAGACATCAATGAAAATAAATATTCTTATATTCTGTAAATAGAAAATTTCGTTTTAGGAAAACCTGGTATCCTATTCTTTTGACCTACTCTACAAACCAGTACAACAAAATATTAATGGAAATTAATTGTTCTTTCAGACTAGCCGTGTGTAGGACGTACTATGAAAGGGTTGAGCCAGAGTGAAAAATTCAATGCCATAGCCGGGATTTGAACCACGGACTTTCTGGTTTCCGTCCAGCCGCTCTAACCATTGAGCCAATATTGTCAACGTGCCGATATGACATTAAATTCTCCAACTGACTCGAGTTTCTCCCGGTAAACCCCTAGGAGTTCTCATAAACATATGAGACAACTACCTTAATGGCGACTTACAACATGTAAGTACTTTAAGGCCCGGGCTTTATAGTTCGGACCACTATTAGGTACAATTAATGAAAATTAATTGTTCTTTCAGACTAGCCGTGTGTAGGACGCTCTATGAAAGGGTAGAATGTGTAAGTATATGAAACGTTGAACCAATAACAAAGAACCTCTTGGAAGCGACACAAGTAATTTTTTTCACAAAATAACGTTCTTCAGAGAGATTTTGGCGTTTATAGCGTTATTTGACAGGCATTGTGTGTCAGGCATAAAAACATCATTCAGAATAATGAATAGTAGCTAACAAAATGTAGACATTTCCAAACAAATTGTAACATAAATTTTATTAAGAATTAAGAAAAAACTTAAACCAAAGGTTTACGTTAAACTTCAATTTAGTGTTTTAGTTTAAGGATACTTTAAAATATTTTCAAGAAATTACCTCTGCTCCAAAATACAACTCGCAAAGAAAACCTTTTGTTGTTTATGGTTCCTAAAACTAGCTCTAATGATAAAGAGAGCACACCATATGTTCAATATATTCACAACTGTATACACAGTATAGCATCAAACATGGCTGTCTGTAGGTCACAGCACCATGAGGGGGGAGTGGTATGTAAATTTGTCTGGAGCGAGTCTTTACCTCTAATTTGACATGTAAACTCATATAATTAGTAGGTAATTATTATCAGTATCATGCAAATACATCAAGTGCAGTGGTTAAAATGTTTCTTACGTAAGGAAATATATTTAATAAGGATGGTCGGTTTCCCATACATCCACATGGTAGACGCACACAACTTGGATTTCTGGCTACAAGCAATAACCATAACAAATAACAATAAAATATTACAAGAAACTTGTGCAGCAGTACATTGAGAAAGCAGTGAGTGGATTACGATAGCTTAGCGTTATAAAATTATATCATAAACGAGATAATCTTTTATTTTATTTGTTTCTACAGGAAGAAATGTTGTGATTAACCACGAATGTAGTAACGTGACTTGTCTTCCAGACGCTTGTAGTAGTAGTGGATTATTCGGTGGGGATTCGGCACGTCGACCAGACGAGATCTATTGTACCTATGCATTAAGTGGGGCGTTCCCGGAAGGCAGGACAAAGTGAGAGGAGACAAAGTGCGGCCGACCCCAACGTGTCACTACATTACCAGATAGTAAGTCCCCGGCGGTGGGCTTAGGACAATTGCCTTGGCCCCTAAACAATAACGGGGCCGGAGTCCGCCTACAAGTGCAGGATAATCCAGGCAAGCTTGCACATTTGGCATTCCGCCTGCCGCGTTGCTGAGTCAGCCCACTAAGCCAGCTTGGAGACCGAAGTCCATCCCGCCGGAGGGGAAAGCGATTTCCTCAGAGCATATCATCCTGTCATGCGTCGCCGAGACTTCCGCCAACACTTCTACCCTGAAAGAAACCACCAGATGATAAGTGACATGAGATGATAATGGAGGTGAAAATTAGATACGTGAAATTCGGGGATGTAGTTTACCTACCCTGCAGCCACCTAGTGACCCGGGAAAAAACCCGAAAACCCTCATGGGGCAGGTAGGTGGGCCACGGGAATCGAACTCAGACCTCCTGAATGCGGGTCACTGACGAAACCGCCTGAGCCATCCCACTCAGTGGATGCTTTTAACACGTTAGAGTATTAGTACCAATCGGCTATTATTGAAATGTTTAAACAACCATTCTCTCAGTGTTCTTAGAATATAGGAACTTTCTGCTGCACATGTTATACACTTCCAGAAGCCGCGCTCGTTAAATGAAGATGAATTGAAAATGCCACACATTCATAATGGACGGTCGAGCTCGCACGGTAGATTGTACCATCAGGAGTGGAAATACAAATATACATATTGTGCATACATATATACAACCAAGTACACAATTAAAAGGCCATACTAATAATGTAGAATACTTTTCCTTCAAATATACATGACGAAATAAATAATTGAGCACTTTACTAACTAAAACATCGGATTATTCCTCTTGTGGGGAAATATGCCATTGTTAAGAGTTCATTCAGGGACTAGTGTGTGTATATTACGGTGTATTACTATTATAAACACAGATCATGCACCAGATGGTGTTTTATTTTATTGGTCTGAACCAGAAAAAAATCAGTGGTTGACCATCAATGTAATAATGTTTGATCCCTTCTAGATGCTGCTAATAACTTAGAGCCTTTATTAAATATTTGCATTTATCGAGAAAGTTTGCTAACTTCAATGATATTCTCAGGATATATGTACGTTGAAGTAGTTGGTTTCTAATGTCTGTAAGTGAACAGTAGCTGTGTTGTATACTGAGAGAGTGTAGGACTAACACGTAACTGTTTGTGAAAGAGAGAGGCTGATCATGTATTTTAAACTTTAATATAACACAGAATTATATTCCTTTGAACGTTTTCTTTTTCCTCAGTGTTGGATTCTTTAGGTTAGAATGTATTTCTGTTTTAAGCATCCATACAATATGAGTCTGCGCCGTGGCGTAGTGGGCTAAGGCAGCATGCCCTGGTCCCTGGCCACGGAAAGCGACCCGAGTCGATCCCACGATGTGGTGGGGATTTTAGGCCCCGGGTATAGGACTGTTGCCCACTCAGCATCGTGAGGAAAGTGAGGAGCTTACGCTAGGTAAGAGGCCCTAGTCAGGGAAACCAACATTCCAGCTGGGGGATGCTAAGATGCTGACAACATCTGCCCGTATCGGTTGGATGATCTCCTACCCCTGCCGTGCGTAGGTGAGCGTGAGGCCAGCAGTCAGGTTGGTAGGCCTTGGCCCTCTAAGGGCAGTCGCACCATAGGTTATTATTATATATTCAATATGAACTTATATTCATTTTCACACCTTGTATTATGATTAGGAGTACTACGGTGCGGATTCGTTCCTGAAACCTTTGACTTATTGTCCATAAGCTCCAAGTGGGGCATCCCCGGAAGGAAGGATAAGGCGAGAGGAGACAGACGGTGAAGAATATTCCCTCTCCTGTTCTTATTTTTTCTTTCTGCTCACACTTCTTACTGCAGTATTTCATCATTCACTGTGTTCTTATTTATCTTTAATTCTCCTGTGCTGTTTTACTTCTCAAAACCATCAATTAATGAAATAGAAAGGTCTAATTCCTACTATGTATCCTACATCCTCTGCTATTTCATATTCTCTTGATCCTGAATCGTCCATGAAACTTTTGAGGTTCCTGCGTCTATAATCATGAAGTCCCTAAAAGTTTTTTCAGCGTCTTTTGTATAAACCACAGTAGTGGTGGGCCTGATGGCTTCCTCTTCCATCTTGATGCTTTAAAGAAATGTACCCACACTTTTTGAGTAATTAACTGTATGTGCCACATTTTCGAGAGCTACTTGCAGGGTTTTGTTACTAAACACCTGTTGGAATGGGATTCTTATCTCCTGTTTCATTGTCGTTTTATAGGCAAAGACATCTTTGGTCCTTTTATTTATTACACCTCAACCAAATATAATTAAGAAAAGGTAAAAAAATCGGCGACTTTATAAATACAATAGCTTACAACTGTCCTCAGCATATATGTTTGGTAAAGTTAGTTATTTACGGTAATGTCCAACTATGTATATGACGTCCTTATTGTGAAGCTGAAAAAGCTGCAATGGCTTCTTCTGGGAGAGTTTTTAATATGGAACTGTGCTTGCCCTCGTAACTTTACCGTGAGCTTTGTTTGTGCTTGTTTGAGGAATTTAGTAACAGTGACGTCTAAATGACTTAAAAGCTTGTTTGTGGTCCGTTATAGTCAGTCCTTCAAGGTTGAAAATGGAAGAAACAGCTTCGGAAACTAGTCCTTCAAAAAATAAAAGTAGAAGTGACAGAGTGTTAAAATCTGGCTACAAATAGGTTTTAAATCTTTTTTAATTTGTTTATTATTTGTTAATTTAGGCCATTAACAGCTCCGTACGCTGTAAGAATTCATACCTTGAACTAACATGTGTATGGATTCCCTATCGAAGTAAATACGCAAGGACATAATGGAACATTTAATATTATCTGCTATATATCTAAAATAGGATTAAACATGGCAAAGTTTATAAGTTAATATTCTACATTATCAAATCTTTGAATTAAATTGAAACTTCTAAAGGCTGTGACGATAACCTATTTGTTTTTAAAGATTTATATATCCAGAGTGCTTATTCCAAATCTATGAACGATGACTCCAACATATGCGTTTACTGATAATTACAGCTATTCTATTTAAACAACAAATATTAATTATTCTTTAGTTTTCTGCCAACCAAAGCTATTTAAAGAAAATTTAAAAAAAATGGAAAACAAAATTTAATGTAAGTTAAATTAAATATTAAGAATTTAGTAAATAAGTAATCTGGATACCATGCAAAACACATTTTCAATTAAAATAAATTAACATCTGGAATTAATTCTCTTAGGCAACCCCTAATTTAATTTGGAATATCTCCTTATACAACAACTCGCTAGGAACATACAGTGAATTCTATAGAACGCCAATAGAAGTGTTGTGAAAACAGTTTCGAGCTCCTAGTAGAAAGTACTGAAGAGGATAGTCTACCGCTTTCACCATAATTGGCACTTTAGCGGAAATTTTAACCATCCAGTACAGTAAGTACATTCTAGCAGTAGAGGAAATACTATATGAACTGCGGCCCAGCAAGTCAAAGCCACCAAACTCCTAATATGAACAGCTTCCCAAAAATTGGCGATCATATCCCTCAGGTGGAATGATAGAGTACATTCATTATAAGCATATTCAAGTATTTGGAGGAATTTCTCTAGATTTATACAAGCGATGTATAAATGTTACATATTTGTGAGTAGTATTTAGGCTTAACAAAGGCAAACTACAATAGTTTAGAACAAGTGAGTTGGTACAGCAGCAACCTATGTGGCTCCCATTAGGTAAGTTGCGGATCCGATGTGCACTTGTGTCATTACATTTAAAATTTTTATAGTTATACAGAGCCTACAATCTAGTGTTAAAACTTTGTCCTTCATAGGCCTAAACGTAATATTGTTTTATGTCATCTAGTGAGAATCTTACACCGACATCCGACATAATTACAGCAGGTCATGTTTACAGCTTTCAGTATTAGAAACATTTCCTTTCTTCCCTTTTTATACCATGACTACTTTATTTGCAAACCTATTCCTGAAAAGAATTTATTTAACCATGACAACCAGTTACATTTCAGGCAATTTAGGTGTTTGAAAATGAATTGAAAAGTTATTATTAACTTCACTGTATCTACACGTAATTCCTTCACCCCTTGGTCCACTAAACATTAGTCAAAGAGGATAACCTTTCTGCATTAACATTGAGGGTGGGAGCACTAAATGGAATTCTACTATTTTCAGCTGCTCAGAACAGGCGGCTAGGAACACAAGAACCTTTTCAGAAGCGTACAGAATAATACTATTATTATAGCAAACACATTACTAATCCAGATCTACTTTGTGACTAAAAAGCATAGTGAACAGTGCTACAATTGTGATATGGTGTATAAAAATCTTTGTTGTCTCACATTTTGTCTATATTTAATATATAATTTGCTAAACCGGAAGTTGTGCAATTTAAATTCAAATTTTGTTCCTTACAATAAAAAGAACATATTTAACGAATTTCTCAATATCTGCCTGAATGCTTCTTTTGCAGTGAAAGAGACGGCATGTGCAGACGAAGAAGGCCATATGCACCATCTGGACAAACATGCCCACCTTTGTTCTGTACGTAAATGTGTCCAAGTTACAGTGCCAAAACCAATACCATAAAGTGATGCAGGTTTAAAATAAATATCTTATACAGGAATATTAAGAATCCCAGAAGCATAAAATATATGTCACTTCTCAACACAGCAGTTACCGTAATTCATTATTTAAAAATTCCAAACCATAATTCTACTTTAGCAGAAGAAATATAAAATTAAAAGAGAAACCAAGATAAAATATCTATATGATTATCACAGGGAATATCCATTACTTTACTTAAGGCAAATACAAGAAGTTTTAGTTACAGAACAAAATAGCAAGTGTATCATATTTTCCTAGATATATTATTTCCAAAAAAATTGCATTAATACAAAATACTCACTACAGTGGCAATTTGATGTTAAACTATAATCCTGGAAAGCACAATACACTGATTCTCTAAACTTGAAGATAAATTAAATACAAAGCTTTCATGCAAATCATTTGGGAAATAAATAAATATATAAACTCTACAGAATTCAATTTCATATGAAGCAGACTGAGTAGCAATTATAATAAGTGTAATGAAATACCCCAAAATAAAAATCCAGTAGCATGTCTAACAACAGACTTACTTTACTTTCACCTGAAACAAAGTAAAGTTGATGATTATCGAGAGAAAGGGAAGGGGGAGGAAGTGGATGACTGGGGTAGGGTGTCAACAAGAGCGATGGTATAACCACAGTTAAGTGGCTGGGCGAAACAGTTCCCTTTATCTAAACAGAGGGACTTACGAATAATACTATTAAAATTTGTAATATTTATTTGCTTCTTCACAGAAATAATTTATGTCAATATGAGTTAAATATATAGTGGGTCCAACGTCAGGAAAGGGTTGAAGAGGACCCGCAGTTATTGAGACGTTTAGTCAGTTTGTGATACAATGCAATTTATTTCGTGGGTTACTGATTCAAGAACTGGTTGTTGGTAATGCACCGCGCAAACAATTGCCCTGAGTTCCATAACTATAAAAATTAATTAGTGTAATATTTGGCGAAACGTTGTAGCTCTCCGTTTAAGCCCACCTCGGTAGCGCAGAGTTCGTATCTCGATTACCTGAATAAGGTTTTTCCCGGGGTTTTCCCTTATCCTCAAAGATAAATGCCGGGTAACTCTAAGTTCCATGGACGTCGGACTCATTTGAGCATCATTTCATCCATTTTATTCACCGTCCGTTATGACTTGAGGTTGGAGGACATAAAATTCAAAAAAAAAAAAAAAAAAAAAAAAAAATCTCCGATAATAGAGCAAACTTTCTCATAGAAGATATGTGCTCCACAGGGCTATCGCCCTATTTTGTATACTTTGAAATAGCAATTTATTATCAGCACATTATCTTAGCAAAAGCTAGTCAAGCAGAAAGTCCCTGGTCTATGGGTACATGCCACATTGTGGTTCCTGAAGTCGCGACTGCAAATCCTGTAGAAGAACGATGGTCATTTTAGCACAGCTTCTTCAGAAAGGAATTAAACCTGGTGGTGCCGTGTTCTAGGTTTCTGGCATACAAAATAACTGCAGTACTGATAAAAAATTCCAAAATTCAGCAGTTCTTCACTCCCAATACAGGATGAGACGCTGCTAACCACAGCAGTGAATGGTGGTCCATAAACATATAGGCAATTTCTCAGTTTAAGAGGAACTCTGACCACCTATTTATAAGAGCAGATGATTACTTCACATAATATATTTTGCAATAACGCCCTTTGCGCATTGAGCAGATGGTTACTTCACATAATATATTGGGCAATAACGCCCTTTGCGCATATCAAATTTCCCGGCATGGGAAGGTATTATAGTACCAATGGGTGTGCGGGTTTTATTGTATTTATTGATTACCAGAGATCGGTTCGTTAATCGTGGCTAGCAACAGATGGCAGTAGCCTGCTTAAGTTGAAACTGTCGTAAAAATAAATGTCAGTTAATTATGAACCAACAATTTCTTAAGTTTTTGTTGCAGTACCAGCTTAAGTATAACAGATATATCGCTGGTAAATGTTGACAATTCTTCTTGAACTTACGTATTGTGAATAAAATTCTGATCATATGAGACTGACATGGTAACGTTACTAGACCGTTGATGAATATAAGCGATGTACAGTACAGCACGGTCATTAACCCCACTTAAATTACACCCGTCATTCTGCAACATCCACATCCCGCCACTACGTGGTTATGCTCTTCCCAGAGCAGGTACACGATTTGACCACCCTTCGGGCTGTTCCAAACAGCCTGCCAGATTTGTGCTGCTGCTGCTGCTGCACGGTCATTGAAGTGGCATTCATTTAAAATGCAAGCAACCTTTGCTAATTTTTGAAGGGAACTTCGGTCCCCAATAAACTTCGCTACACTTCAAGTCCCAATGGCTTTCCCTACTGCTACGCAGTGGTCATGCTATTGGATATTACTCCTTTCATCCCGAAGATACAAAAATTGCAACCTCGCAAAATTCTTCAATCTTAAAACCTACACCATATCCATCCTACAAAATCCCGTTCAAATACCTTACCTGCGGTAAAACCCTTAACCTGTGGGCACGCAGCAAAAACATTCTGGCTGTATAAAGGAAGCCAGCATGTCACGGTCATGGACCGCAATTTAAAATGTAAGCAACCTTAGCTAATTTTTGAAGGGAACTTCGATCCCCAATAAACTTCGCCACACTTAAAGTGCCAATGGCTTCCTCTACTGCTAAACAGTGGTCATGTTATTGGATATTACTATTTATATTATTGTCGTTAACCTGTTGTTTTAGCAACTGTCTGCACTAAAGTTGGATGAGTGGCCTCCTTACATTCCCTTTAACTGACGAAATCTCAAAGGATAGCAACTTCTCTAAGGATTCCAGCAATCTTTTAGCAACTCCTAAGTGTGAATATAATTTATGGATTTTAATTGATCTATTGGTGTTAAATAATATAATGTGGAGGCAATTGAAGAGCTTGCGTCTCGGTAGCGCTCCTAAAGTATAGTCAGTTCGATTCAAAGAAGTCTGCTAGCCTCAAATCAAAGAAACAAATAAGATATACAATGAGCAGTCACACCTCACTCACTGCTAAATCTGCCATTGTTCCAAATATCTCACGGGAGAATGGAATGAATTGAATGAACCAGAGTCTCTAGGTCTCAGGCTGACAGTTAGACTTCTTTGGTCTAATCTCAATAGAGGATCAGCAAATCAGAATACCCATTACAGTCTTCACCACCATACTTCCTAGTGCAGACGGATGTTAGAAATGAAAATTAATGTAATATTTTGTAAAGCAATGCAATGTAATAGTGATGATGATGATGATGATGAGGATGATGATGATGAAGAAGAAGAAGAAGAAGAAGAAGAAGAAGAAGAAGAAGAAGAAGAAGAAGAAGAATAGATTCGGAGATTAAATCTTACTTCTATATGCACATGGTTTTGTATATGTAATATTGGGTATAACAAAAGTATCACCTCAAACTGTTATAAATCATATTATATTGTTTAAGATAGGAAAATCTGACCTTCCCACTAAACAGCACGTCAACATTGCGCAATACGCTGACGACGTGTTGTTATACTCCACAAACAGACTCCCACGCAAAACCTAAGTGAAAATGAACTAAATGAACTAAGTAAGTCACATACTGGGAAAACAATGGGATTTTATAAAAATTTGTAAGATGGTCTCTGTTCCCTTGTTCAATGTACACCATTCTTTCTGAGATTCCATGCATAATATTTTGTAGAAAGTTCTCTTGGAGTATTAGTAATTTGTTGTGAGATAAGGTCTTTCAGTTGATCCTGGGTTGCTGAATGTGTCAGGGAAAATTGACAGACATCTGAAGATTGCAGCGGACACTTTGTTGGAAAGTGTCTACTGATGACATGATCATCAAAGATCTGGGTAATTAATTGTTTAGCAGGGGTTTAGATATGGGGCGGTGTGGAACCTTGCATGAAAAGAACACTTTCCATATCACGACTCCTTTGTCTGGGAATGATAAAGTTTTGTAACATTCCATAGAAATGCTCACCGTTTACAGTAATAAAAGTCAGTCTTATTTCATTGTTGTTGTTTTGTTTTTCCAAAGAAAGAAGGGTTCATGTTAAGTTGTAAGGCTACAATCTACAGTAGCATTTAAATTATGAAGAACTTGAAATAAAATTTGAAGGTTATTTAAAGACAAAATTCTCCAGTGATGTATGTTAACTACACCATTAACAATTGAGAAATGTGTTTCCTTTACCCAAAAGAATATGGTCTAGATAATGATTCATAACTTGAACCTCTGCTAGCGCAAATCAGGTAAAACCATATCTGTCCCAGCTTGTACATTGTTTTAGTGCAAACAGACGTTTCAGTTTATATAGATAGAAGCTAACATTTCTTATCACAATGCCCCAAACTGTGGCGTTACTCATCTAAAGTTGCCTCAAGACCTCTGCAATACTACTAATTATATAATTGATATACTACTTACTTCATTATCTGTATAAACTACCTCAGTAACAATGGTGTCGCCATTGCCCACCTCTGTGGCGAATGTAGTAGTGTGTCTGCCTCACATTCAAAGGATCGGCAGTTTAAATCTTGTTCATGCTAAGTTATGTGGATAATGTGAATTGTATGTAGGTTAAGAAAAGCAAAACAACAAAAGTTTAGATCGAGTGGGATGGAGCTGCAGTAACATATATAAGTCCTATTCTGAATGTTTTAGATTTGACATTCACCTTATTGATTTGATTTAAAATACTGTGTCCTGTAGTCACAACTTCTAACCTTGCAGAAGAACAATAGACATATTCAAACTTAAAAGTTCCTAGCAAAGCATACTCCGAAGGGAAGTAAATCCGGTGGTCCCTTTTCCTAGATATACGGCATATCAAATTACTGCAATTGTGACACAGGTGTTTCTAAGCATAATTAAAAGGTACTTCACGATCGATATAGAAGGGGAGACTATAAACCACAGCAGTTACAAATATAAAAAAACTAATATTCAATTTATCAGTTTGATATGAAAACTGATCTGCTATTTGTAAGAGAAATGGGCTATTTCACATAATACATTGAGCAATAAGACGCTTTGCGCATTTCATATTTCCCAGGCGAGGAATGGCACGACAAAGGCGCAGCGCTGTGTGGAATTTTATTGTACTGTTTCGATTGGAAGAGACCAAAGAGACCGACACATTAATAGTAGCTGCCAGTAGATGGCACTGGGTTACATTTGTTGAAACCGTCGCATAAATACCTTGCAGTTACTTATAAGCAACTAGTTCTGCACTTTAGTTACAATAACTTAAATATAACACACATATCGGTACTATTTACTAACACTCCTTTGTGATAATACGTGTTATAAATGAAAGTCAGATGTTACAAGAGGAACATGGTGGGTAACAATCTCGAAGGTTCAATATATTAAAGTGACATGTAATTCTCCGTACCTTCGTCTGAGAAAATTTTACGATAAAATTCCTGCTCATAGAAGCGCCCTGGTTCGGTCTCTAGGAGACTACGACGCTGCGAGACGCCGCTTCAGGCGTTACCGGGTAACCCGTATGGCTTGCGGGCATCCGAGGTAACAAAGGAGTTAATCCTTACAGCAGCACAAGCTAAACTTCAAAACTCCAAAAGAGCTGTTTGGCTACAAAATTTACCCCACTTTAGAAAAATAAAACACCAGGGTGTAAACAAAAAAGCGGTTTGGCATCCTGTACAAAATTAAAGAGGAGCAAAAAGCTACCTCAACAAATTTTCTCAACAAAAAATACCACATCATCCTGTAAACATCACAATTATCAACCTGCGGTCAGAGCCAAAACCTGGGTGGGTACGCAGCAAAAACCTTCTGGCTGCTAACAGCCTGTCAGTATACGACTTGGACTTGGTAACTTCGTCTTTTGTACTGGGGAATATTATCGTCAATTTTTGGAGAGAGCTTCACTTTGGGGAAGTTGTCTATTATCTTTTCCACGCCTCATGGGCCATTCGATTAGTGTACTGTTTATTAGTAGTCATGCTGTAGGTAATAATTATTCCTATTAACTACTTTCATAATTGCGATTAACTTACGTAACATAGCCAACTGTATGTGTCTGCTCTAGAATTCGAGGAGCGGTATATATAAATTCCTTTCTGCTGCGAAATCTAAAAATATCAATTAGCGACATATATGAGCATTTTCAGAGTTACTTAGCAATTCGTGTGGCGGATTCTTATTTGTGGCCGCTAATTAATGAATTGCTTTTCTTGTAATATGGTTTGAAAGTTGTATAGACTTGAATTGCTGTAACATTAAATAAATGCCTTCAGAAGTACCACAACAATAAAACATTACTATTGGTTAGCTCTATCCTATTTCAGATTAAATTCAATGGTTGGCCTCAGACTCCGATTAAAAATAAAATCAGAAAGGCAACTAGCGATGTTACATCCATGTTCCCGTATCTTACTCTCGAAGCTCGCACTTGGAGCGCTTCATGCGTTGTTTAATCTGAAATGCCCACGCTAGATGGCACTGGGCACGATGTAAATTAAGACCCAAAATTGTCAATACTAATATTACACACCGCGGTGTGGCATTTAATTTAATTTTAAAAAATAAAATATATTTAGATCAAAATGTGATATACTCCGTCAAGTATTGCATATCCTTTCATTGATATAAACAGATTAGGTTGGACTGTATCTAAGTTTATTCGAGGATATGAATAAATCCCAACATTTATTCTTTGTATCTTAGTTCTGACGAATTTTCAAAAGTGAAAGTGTTATGACAACATTAACAACTTGAAGGTAAATCTGAAAGGCTAATGGTTGGATTTCTGAAACTCGAGAGGAGGGAATTTGAGCAGCAAGAAAAAGTGAATTCACTTTCACAAAGATCTTTGATAAGCCGGACGTGTATTTGCAATAAATAAATAAAAGAAGGAATATAACCTCTTGACATAATCTGAATTGTATCTGCATTGCATATTCGTTTATCTTTCAAACTCTTTTGATTAATGCTGCAATTAGTGATGAAATGTGTGGTAAGAAAATGCAGCATGTAACAGCATTACTGTTCAAGTACCTTTATTAACCGTACAATATAATTGTTGCCGCAATAATAGAGTGTCTTTATATAGTGCCACCATCTCGAGCAAACAAGAATAGGTCCTATAAATTAATACCTAGGCATACACTATTCGGATTGAAGAGACTCTTAAAATATTCCAAAATAATTAACTATATACATTTCAGTTTTATGGAAGTATCTTAAATGTGATATATATTCTGAAAACTGTTAGAACCATTTTGAAAACCCAAGACCTCCAGAGGATGTATAAAAGTTTATACGGTGTTGGTGGGATACGATAGGAAACCTTCGTCTCACATCATTGGAAGATAATAAGCTCTTTCCAGAAATGGTTGCTAAACTTTCAAAACTCGTATTTGCAGATACATTTTTTTTAGCAAATTTTAATTTGGAATGTAATACTTCGGTCCGCTTATATAAATTGTGCATCAGTTATTCCCAATGTGACATCACCTGCAAACTCGAAGTAGCTAGCCTCATTAGGACATGATGAACTTTCTTCTCGAAATGCTAAACTGTGTTTGGTGTGTTAGTGTTAACCGCCATTTGTTGATAAGGATATTACAAAAAGCCAATGTAGCATTTTGCTAGATATGAACAAATTCCTTTACGTACAATGCTAAACAAGTAGTATAAAGAAATTGTATATATAAGTGGTTAGAAAGAAATACGTAAAATTAAATATTATGAGTTACGAGAGACAGTACGGAAAATTCGTGTTGTACAATTGTTTATTTATTTGTTCAAATTAAGTTATCAGTGTAAATATAATGTTAATATAAACACAATAATGAAATCAACTTAATGAGCGGGGAGAACAGGTCTTATAATAATGACACACATTATTTTACTTCGGAAACCCAAATCGTTGTTATAGCAATTTGTTCATCCCTTCTGTGAAAGATACTTAAACTCGAATATAATATATGGGTATTTAAAAATATTAATTACCTTAGAAATTGTCGTAAAACATGCCTAAACTTGTTCCTCATAAAATTACATAGAAAATAGTTTGTTTGTGTTTATTGTATATGCTTTGGCAGTTAACTGTAAAGCTACATCCGGTAGATCTATTGTTGTAAACACTTTACAGGAGGCTACAGGCGATAGATTGACAGGACCTCGAGACAGACATAACAGTTCTCCCACTACTGGAGCTGTCCTAAGTGGGCCATGAACGAACCCAATAGGTAGTCAGATCTCAAGTGACACTAGAGGATACTTTTGCCTTTGAGCTAGCATCCACACCGTTTGTGCGGCACTACTATACCCAACCAAACCTGGACACGTCTCCAAAATAAGAAGAAAATGAATAAAAAGCAAATAAGCAACAGAAAACAGCAGAAAGTCGGCAAGTTGCTCAGCATGCTTGCACCTGATATTGCCTAGTGCCAATGATGTTAGCTCGTTTTGTAGTGGATTTTCTTTGGGTTTTTGTACATTAGATCGAACTCTTGGGTGGAAAGACAGCAAGGCATTGGTGGCCTCCTCCGTGTACCATTCTTAATTGCTTCTATTCCCCAGGTCCCGACTTCAAACTGGGTGATGGATTTTTTCAAGGGAAAAAAATTCAGTATATCCTTCTTTGGTAAGGGAGTAAAGTTGGTGGTGGTTTCACGTTCTATATTTAAGGCAAGTAATGCAACTCCAACCCTGATAAAGGGTTTTTGAGCAAATTTAAACGATAATTTACGTCCAATATACAGTGGGACCCTGAGAGTCACAACAGTGTAAGAGTGTGCTTAACAATTAGGCAATATCTCACTATAAGAGCAAACCTGACCTACGATCTGTAATAGCAGCTCTGATTTCACATATTAAATTGCGCAATAAAGCGGTTCGTTCATTTGAAATTTCCTGCCAGAGATGCTTGTTTGTCACAGAGGGCAGTGTGAGGCTGCAATGTTCTGCATGTATAAGGAGAGACCGGCGCGTTAATTTTGGTTGCCCAGAGATGGCAGTATTTGGCATATATTAAAACTCAAACAAAAATGAATGTGGTTTGTTTATAAGCGAACAAGTTCTGATATTTTGTTACGGAAGCTTCCTTCGCATGAGAAGTAGAGATGGTGGAACAGTGTCGTAGATCTGTAGCAAAAGAACACAAAACTTGAATAACTTGCTTTTGAGGGAAACTAATCGGGGCTTCGCACCCAATATAGATGGCGACACTGACAACCACAGTAGCTTAAGGGAGTCCGAAAACAAAATAAAAAAATCCCTCACTTTAGTAAAACCTTATCTTTAATTTAGATGAGCAACAGCTGATTTCACAAAATAAATAGCCGCAATAAGGCGTAGAATTCTCCTGTATTGGTTCGATACGCCACCGTCGGCACTTTATTAATGAGAATGACCATCCGCAGATGTCAGGAGCATGCATTTTGTTAAGCCTTCGCAAAAAACACAATATTAATTGAGTATAAACGAACAGATTTGGAACATTTGTTACAGAATCTTCAATAGAATACATATATTAGCATTATTTTCTCAACCTACTTATTGATTTTAAGTGTTGTAAATAAAATTCAGATGACACAGGACTGGAATGACAGGCAAATTTGACGGCTTAATGTATGACTTCATTTGATTACCTTACAAAACAATTTTTGAGGGGAACGTCGGTTCTCTATATAAGATTGAATTGACGACGACCATGAAAGTCTGTGATTTTATATCTATTAATTGTGTTCTCCAGAGTTGTGAGAGGGGTTTATATGTATTCTCTTTTATGAGCAAATCCTAAATTATCGACTAGCAACCTTTCTGAAACACTTTGTACAATGTGTAGCGTTTAACGCCCGCTTTTACTACTTACGGCACCGCAGGCGGTGACACTGATGGTACATGAGATGAAGATGGAGCACCGGTGGAATGAGATGGCCGGGGAAACCGGAGATCCCGGAGAAAACCCGCCCCAGCGCCGTGTTGTCCACCACAAATCTCATTTTGCGGTCGCCTGGAATCGAACCCGGGCTGCCTTGGTGAGAGCCAAGCGGTCTAACCACTGAATCACGGCGCGGCCTGAAACACTTTGTACAGCATCTCTGCTAGATAGTAACTGTGTTTGAGTTGGTTTTCACAGTCACGTGAACACAAATATGCATATTCACGAACATTTCCTAGAAATGATAGAGAAAATCTCAAAACTCTTATTTGCAGTGAAATATCCGTAGTAAATATTCGTTTGGAATATAACGCTTCCGTAGTTAAAAGAAAGAGACAATATACATATCTTGCATTGAAAAGATTCCTATTTCCATCCGGAAATCGACCCCAAAACCTCTCTAGCAAGTAAGTACAGTACAGTATTGTGCATTCGCTTCCTATATCCTATTTGTGCAACATATATGCACTTTGCCAGAAGGTTGCTGGTAAACGTACCAAAACTTAACAGATGCAAATATAACCTCTGAAATCAAAAATAGTGAGTAACCTTATTTAATCAACTGTGGCACTAAAATTATTTCTGCCTTTCAAATTTCCCAGTGATGGACTGATTTGTATTTAGCAAGTTACGTACTGTAAATAAAATTCAAATCATACAGGAGCAGCATATACATACTCAACGTGAAGTACATAATGAGCCGGGGTTCTCTTCAAAAATGACATCCAGAGGTATTACAGCAAAACCTGTATATATGTTCAGTATCAAAACCAGGTGGTTTTGCTAACATACTTGTGGATGTAAAAGCAACTTCAACACAATTCAAGGACCAATGCCGTCTCTACAGTTGTTTATCATTATCAATGTCAGCTGAATGTAAGCCTGTGAATGTACATTTTTCTGACAGAAATCATAATTTATAATTTGATATATAATATCCCATGCATAGCAGGTATTTGCTATCAATGTCATGAAAGTGTAAACTTGCCAAGATGACACTTTCCTTCGTTTCTTTACAACAACTGGAGACTGTTAGACTGGCATTGTGTAAATACTTCTTACCTAAATAAATAAGGTTAATAACATTTGATACCGAAATTATTGTTTGCAGGAGCAAAGAATAATGATAGACGTAAAAGGAATGTTGATTCTTTGTGAGACCAAGCCCCAAGGCCAGTTTAGTTGGGGAAACTGTTTATAACAATGCCATGAATGAAAGGAACAGTGTCCTTAGAAGGTTTCTAAAGGAATTGTCACTTGACATACATGAATAGGGTATTCTTCGGATCGTTTACAATGGCGACCAAAACAGCCACAAAAGGACTTTGTTTGGTTTGGAAAAGGAATTTGGAGAGTGAAAGTTATATATAAAGATACACACGCGCGCAAAGGTGGTCAGCACTCTTCGGCTTGTCGCCGATGAAGGCGGGTGCGCGGCTAGAAAGACATCATAAACATTTATCCGGCGTGTAGCCGATATTAGGAAGAGTCAAACGTGAAGCCTATTAGGGTGGTCAACTTGTTCGGTGTTTCATAATTGTCGGTTCATATATACTTGAGCAATAAATAAAGTTTATCGAACAATAAACATTCTGCCGCCAGTCTCTTCGTGAACAGTGATCAATTGTGGTAACCCTTGTTCGCCACCCACAAGTTTGTTTCAACGTGGCGCCGCAACGTAGAGCTCGTTGTTCGACATATAAAATCTGCTTCAAACTGGCGCGCCAACGCGGGGCCCGATAGGAGAAGGACGTTCGCCAACGTGGAGCTCGTTACGAGAAGGAGGTTCAGCACGATAGGAGAAGGACGTTTGACAACAAGTGGAGCTCCTTACGAGAAGGAGGTTCGGCCCGATAGGAGAAGGACGTTCGACAACAGGAGGAGGTTCAACCCGAGAAGGAGGTTCAACCGAGAACGAGTTTCAACCCGACAACGAGGTTCAACAGTAGAAGGTGGTTCGACAGGAGGACGGTCGACCCATCAAGAAATTCGTCAACAGTTCGACTGTAAAGAAGAAACGAGGCCGGCATCGTCATCAGTGACATCATCAGGAGCCAGTAAAAAAACAATCAAAGGTACAGAGTGTTAAATTATATTCTAGACTACTGTGAATGTATTTAAGGAGTGGAAAAATGCTGAGTCAAAATTCTGTAGAAAGCATGGAAGTCCAGGAGGTTGATGCTAGTAGCAGTAGGCAGGAAGTCGAAGTACCAGAGTGTAGTAGAACGGCCCTAAATAATGTAGAAAGGGAAAGAATTATGTTAGAGGAAATGAGAAAAATGTTCGAAAGTTTTAGAAAAGAGATGAAGGATAACAATCAAAGTTTAAATGAAAGTTTAAGTAAAAAGATAGATGATAACAGTCAAAGTTTAAAAAAGATAGAAGAAAAGTTAGAAAGTGGTTTTCAGAAGTTAGAAGCAGGACAAATAGAACTAGGAAAGAAGTTAGATAATCAACAACAGTCGTTAGAAAATTTCGGGAAAGTTAGTCAGGAAGTAGAGAACGTAAGGGAAGAAGCTGATCAGGTAACAGACAATGTAGGAAAAGATGTTAGTGAGGAGACGGAGAATGCTGAAAATGAAGTTATAAATCTAACTAATGAAAGGTTAGATAGTGAAAACAGAAAACTTGGGGAGGAAATAGTACAGAAATTAGACGAAGAAATAGGAATGGCTAGAGAAAAGTTAGGAGAAACTAGGGGTAGACTAGAAGTATCAGAGTGGGAAAATAGAAAACAGACGAGGTTTTTGGGGGAAAACAAAAATCAAATGAATGAGGTAGCAATAGAGATCACGGTGACAAATGAAACATTGAAAAACATGCAAAATCCAAGGATAAACGAAACAGAAATATTAAAATATTTCGGGCAAGGGGCACAGTTCCATCAGAATATGTGTAGAAATGATAGGAAAAGAGATCGATGTCCGATATCTAAGCTAAATGTGGAAAAATCATGGGGATGTATAATAAATAAGTCCTTTATACATGGAAAAGTCCGCAAAATTCTTTTGTATTTTCGAAGTACGTTGTGGTAGGATGAATTTTCTTGTAAATGGTAGGAACTTAGGCTAAAGTGTTTAAAATTGCCATAACAAATAGTAAAAGGAGAAGAAACAAACTTGTAAAATGTATAGGCTAAGTATAAATAGTGTAGTGTAAATGGTATAGGTTAAGTTTAAACAGTGTTGTGACAGTGCAGTGAAACTTAAAACTAAACAAGTGAAAAAATATAGTAATGAATATCAGAACACTTAAAGACTTTTGAAAAGAATATTTATATAGAATCAAGAAGAAGAACTCAGAAATGTTGTATACAAATATAATCTTATTAATGTACAATTGGTTTAAACATAAGAGTGTATATTTAGGAATTGTTTCAAGTGTAACAACAACATGAAGTAATTTTAAGTAGATCAGATGAAAAAAAAAAAAAAAAAAAAAGATGTAGATTGAAATATTTTCTGAGTAATAGTTAAAAGTTGAAAATTGCAGAACAGAATGTTAGTAAATTTTAAATGAACTGTTGTTAAGTAACCAGGTGAATAATTTTTAGCAAATGTCATGTAAGAAAAAAAAATTAATGTTGTGAAAAGAAATTGTAAAATGAATTGGAAGTTGCTGACAAAGGTCTAATATTTTGCGTTATATTCGGCCAAGACATATATATTATTTCATTATGGGATAATAAAACAATATCTATGGGGGCATTTGATACCGAAATTATTGTTTGCAGGAGCAAAGAATAATGATAGACGTAAAAGGAATGTTGATTCTTTGTGAGACCAAGCCCCAAGGCCAGTTTAGTTGGGGAAACTGTTTATAACAATGCCATGAATGAAAGGAACAGTGTCCTTAGAAGGTTTCTAAAGGAATTGTCACTTGACATACATGAATAGGGTATTCTTCGGATCGTTTACAATGGCGACCAAAACAGCCACAAAAGGACTTTGTTTGGTTTGGAAAAGGAATTTGGAGAGTGAAAGTTATATATAAAGATACACACGCGCGCAAAGGTGGTCAGCACTCTTCGGCTTGTCGCCGATGAAGGCGGGTGCGCGGCTAGAAAGACATCTTAAACATTTATCCGGCGTGTAGCCGATATTAGGAAGAGTCAAACGTGAAGCCTATTAGGGTGGTCAACTTGTTCGGTCTTGAATATTTGTCAGGTCATCAAAATTTATAGAGAAATATAGTTAGCATTCAGTCACTATAAACCGTGATTGGTAACCCTCGGTCGGCAGCTTCCATTTCGAGGTTTGAAATAAGAAGCAGTGAATAAATAATTTGGAAACGGGCATTCCAGTGTTGTAAAATTTCCTTCTCACACACATCCACGCATACCCTGAGAGAAACCTCATTGCTCGCCGACTTCTGTGTACACCCATAAGCGAATTTGCGGGGCTTGTGTACACCCATAAGCAATACTGCTTCACATTGGGCATCAGCAGATGTACATACGTAAAAAAGATTGCTTGTTCTCTGTTCCTTAGAGCTTTGCATTTGTTTACTGCTAGAAATTCATTTAATCCATCTCTACATATTTATACTTTAATGTTTGGATAATATCATAGCATGCAAGTTCAATATAGTCCAACATAGTCTACATCTCTGCTTTGTAATTTAGAAGGACTTTACTTAGTTGCTTATTCCTCTTAGGAAGCTTAGTTTTCCTGTCTATATTTGCACTTTCAGTTTGAAATGTAGTTGTGAAATTCAGAAACTACAATCTGAAATTATTTCTAAACAACCACAAAATTGTAAATGTTTGGAAGAGCAGTACTAAAACTGTTGTTAAACTTTGGACGAAAATGTTTACATGCATGCAATTGGGAGTGGCTGTTGGAGTTGGTGAATGTAGCATGTTTTCATACAGCTATCAAACAAAGAAGTAAACATTTATGCCCCAATATCACAAAGGCATTCCCACTAATTTTCAAACACTGGTATAGATATGTGGATGACATTTGGGCAATAGTAAATGAGAAACAGGTGTATAATGTGTTAAAGCTACTTAATTTACAAACGCTGCAATAGAATTGCAATCCTGCAATCCCACCATAGAAAAAGAGACAAACAATGAAATCATCTCCTTCTTAGATTTGAAACTAATTAGAAAACATACAAAACTAGAATTTGGCATACATACGAAGGAAACACACACAGAAAATTTCATAAAATCAAATGGATATAACCCAAGTCAACACAAGCTTACTGTTATCAACAGTTTAACTGACAGGCTGGTTAATGTACCTTTAAACAAGATGGAATATATCAAAGAGTACAATCATATAATTCCCATTGCAGAACACAATGGATTCATTGCTGAATTGGTCAAAAAGAAAATCGATAAATTCAAAAAACAACAAAGATGCAAACAAGTAACCACTCTTTCCCCAATCAGCAATAAAGCTCCATACAGAAAACTTATTTAACATCCCAGAGCTACACACCTTTACCAAAAAGTTTTCAAAGAGCACAACATTACTTTGGCCTCACAGGACAAATTCACTGTACAAAACCTTTTCAAATTACATACAAAGAAGATACCTACAGACAAAAAGTCAGCTGAGTCTCGGATATACTGCAAAGTCTGTGAGAACTTTAGCATTTGAAAAACTAAAAGGAATTTATACAATATACTTAAAGAGCATTTTAGGAAAATCAGGAACAAGGAAATAGATAAATTGGCAGTATCATACCATTTTTGGAAAGATAATCACGATATCGAATGAGAAATCCACTTATTAAAAAGTGTCAGTGGTCCAGCTGCATTAATCTTTTAGGAAAAAGTTTTCATCACTAAATATGAAAGAAAATTGTTAAATTTCTATACTAACTTTGAAGGGAACCCAAACTTCTAGTTCATTAATATACTGACAGAAACGCCCCGTTTCACCCCCAAGTAGCTCTCCAAACCAAAATCAATTACTCGACAACTGCTGATGATATTAGGAAGCTCCTAACGAAACGTGTTCTAAGTAAATACTAGCAATAAATGGAGCATTGAGTACTAGTTCGACTGAACATTATATTAATTTACCCCCTGTTTACTTTCTGGACCCACAACCTTGCCAAATTAATAATATTGCAAATTTGTGTACAGCTTTATATACTCACAAGTTGATGTACTAAATTAGGAATAGAATACCTTTATCTTTCGCTGATATTTTTACTTTCATCCCAATATTGATGCTACTGTATCTTTAGGCAAAGGAACAGTGAGACCTTTATTATCTACTGATAGTGATTGATACTCTCCACAACCCCGCCCCCCCCCCCCAAAATAGCTTAACATGTGTAGGTTTTTTTTTAATATTTTTATACAGTTTGAAAAGTTTGATTAGTTTTATGAAAACTGCTTGCATGAATTTGTGAAGTAGTCACTTTCAACATGAAACATAACTAAGTGTTGCCAGTTATCTACAAACCAGAAGTTATGAGTAAATTTTAAAAATACCTTTCATTAGAATCGACCAATGTGGAGTAAAATAGTCCTATCTGCAGCAAATTGTTTCAGCAGGAGCCATTCTGGTCAGAAAAATTTTAAACAACAAAATGAAACCATTAAAATATATGTATTTACAAGTTTTTTCACTTCTCAGGATTCTATTATCTTTCTGTTTTCAAGATCATGGAGAGCTGTTTCTAACTTCCACTGATTCGAAAATAATAAAAGGACAGCATATTTGTGTCAGTTTACATTCGCTAATCTAATTTACATTTTAGATAAAAGTGACCCACATATGCTATCTTAAAAGTATTTACATATCGCTCTAAAGCCTTTAAAAAGCTAGAAGACTGCAAATTAATATGTACAAATTGGAAGTGAAATATAACAAATGGTTATAAAACTTTATGGCACAATATTTTCTAAATATTTTGTAACATTTTTCTGCCCATCCTTCATGTCCAGAAATACTTGGTTTAATTCCAGAGCAGAAATGTTTATGAGAACTCCTAGTGGTTTACTGGCGGAAACACGAGTGAGTTGGAAAATTTAATGTCATGTTGGCACGTTGGCCATAGTAGCTAAAATGGTTAGAGCGGCTGGATGGAAACCAGAAGAGCCGTGGTTCAAATCCCGGCTATGGCCCTGAATTTTTCAGTCTCGCTCTACCCTTTCATAGTGCGTCCTACACACGGCTAGTGTGAAAGAACAATTCATTTCCATAATATTTTAATCTGCTACTGTTGAAAGAAAGAACAGTTATTTATTTTGGTCATACAGAGTTAAACATTGCAAATAAAACAGAAGAAGCCATGTATAATTATGTACTCAGAAATTATGGTTTTCACGCTCATGTCTACCAAAAAGTTATGTGGTTTGAAGGCACTCACATTTGGGCTATGGGATTATTTTATAGGGATCAGCAGGGAGGAAACACATACTAAAAATGTTTAGGTTACAGAAAAGAGGGATAAGTATTCTTAAAAAATATAAAAAAAAAAAACCTGTAGAACAGCATTTAAGAAATTAGGTATACTTACGCTGCCTTGTCTATATACATGAATGTCTAAAACAAGTTGTAACCTCCCAAAAAAGAATACAAAAATAGAAATATCCATGAACATAACATAAGAACAAAGGAAAATTACTTTAGAAATAGACTAAGAGGCTCATTACAAAATAAATGCATTGAAAGTAAGGCAAAATTTTTATACAATCATTTATTTCACTGGATTAAACAAATAGGGAAAGAACAAATAAAATTGCAAAAATAAATAAATAATGTTTAAAACTGTAGAGTCAAAATTGTAAATATAGATAGTAGTACTTCTCCATTGTAACTAACTTTATGTATACTTCACATGACGAAACCTGGTAAAACTATTATAATTGGTGAAAGAAACAATCTCAATCTCAAAAAATATATATCAAGATCAATATTCTGGAATACTATGTTTTCAAAGTCAAACTGAAAATGATCTTTTACTTTCCATTTTTGCCATCATATGTGCTATATTTTAACGGAATGAAATTAAATATTCTGATACATTTACTAGCATAGTAAATGGCTCTAAACCATTTTTAACACACTCCTAGTAAAAATAAGAAGTGTGTCAGGATTTATTCAAAGGGTTATGGCAGAGTTTTGCAATGAAATTCCATATAAAAACCCAATACCAAGCAATACCTAACCACAAGTTAACTGCCAAGAAATTATTATCTACAAGAGGCAATTAAAGAGTGTCAAAGTTTAATAAATATGCATCAAGTGATGCTAGTGGATATGATTTTTTGCGCAGGTTTTCTCACAAGTTAATGCTGTTTTTATTGTAAAAATTTATTTTTTTTCCCTAATGTAGTTTCACTTTTCAAGGTCTTGCCTTGCGTACCATGCCATGCCATGCCATGTGGTGCTGGCTGACTGTACCATAGAAGTGCTACGATCATTTTATCCAAAACACAAAATACACAAATCAGGTATTGTTAGTAGGATTGGTGAAGCTATTGTGGTCCAGCAGGTTTACTTACAGTCTTTTTATTTAGCTTAATGTTACCTGGTGCCGGTACATGATAACCGAGTTACAGGCTCTACATTATCATTGAATCACAGTTTTGGCTTTTGATGTTTTGTTTCACAAAAATCCAATATGGCGCCCACTTTGGGCGCTCCGAGAACAACTTTATACAGTTCATTGTCTTTGTTCCTTTGGATCCTGCGTTTAGTTTACTAGAGTTTATTTACATACATACAGTATTCCACACACACGCGCACACACAAACACACACACACACACACACACACACACTCTCTCTCTCTCTCTCTCTCTCTCTCTCTCTCTCTCTCTCTCTCTCTCTCGTGGGCATATCATGTAGGCCCCGCACATTCATACTCACACGCACGCACACTTCACTTTATCACTTTTGGTCGGAATCGCATGCTGAAACGTTTGGGATCCGACCGATGGACCCCCTGTTGTACAGCAACATCCTTGTTGTTTTTTTTTATTTTTTTGTATTTTTTTATGATGTTTTTTTATTTTTTTATTTTTTTTTTGTTTTTTTTGTTTTGTTTTGTTTTTTTACACATTTTAAACTGTCTCTTCACTGTATGTTTAATGTCTTCAGTATGTTTTTTTTTATTTTGCTTTATTTTTTTATTTTTTTGTCTTTTTTTATTTATTTATTTATTTATTTATTTTTTACATATTTTCTTTCAAGTCATAGAAATTACAATCAGCTGTTTTTGCAACCTAAGTCAAGCTAATACAGTTAAAAGTACAGGGTTAAGATTACAATTAAAACACTCAGAAATATGATAAAATGGATTAAGAAGGTGCCAATTTTTCAAATTTTGTTTGAAGTATTTGAGGCTACAGTATTGAGCTTCTATAGCCAGTCTATTTTTTCTTACATTTGCGCCCATCTGAGCGGATAATCCTTGCAAAGGATTGCCTAACTATCTGAAGGAACACTGTTCTGAGAAACTTGTGGCGAGCAAATTGGTCTTGCTAAAGATTGTCTGCGCTCCATGAAAGCAGCCAGTCTAGATGTTGGGATGGGAGTTGACTTCGGAACCAGTGTAATGGAGCTCAAATCGGATGATATAAGGCTCCATAGAATTACGGAGCCCCGCTGTGATTAGCTTCCAACGTTCCCTTCGCAGGAATTCAAACCATTCCCTCTGTAATGCCACATTTCCAGGATTTGTCTGCATTATCCAGTGTAACGTTCCCATTACCAACCAGATCGCACACCTGTAGAGCGCCGTGTCTTTAAAACTGAATTCCAGTTTCTGTAGCCTTCGAAGACATGGTGGAAACTCCGGCGGACACCATTTTCCAATAAAGTCTCTGAGCACCATCCAGATATTATGCACCTGTTTGCAAGAGGCAATTCTATGTTCCAAGGTGTCTATTTGTGAAAAAATTTGGCATCTGTTACATGTTGTACGGCCATGTCGCCATAATTTCTCCGCTGTTGGTATGGTCTCGTTTAATACTTCATATGCTGTCTCTTGCCAATCAGTAGGAACAACTTTATTAAAAAGATTCTTCCATATAAGTTTCCATTCTCTATTCTCTTTCTCTTCAGTCCTGGGTGTACACTGCGATGTATTGAGCAGCTGATACTGTTTTCTCGTTGATTCAAAAACTGCGAGGTCAGCACTGGTGTCCAGCAGATTTCTCAGATGGTTAACAATGGGTTTGAATCCCGGATATATCCTCTGAGCGTGCTGTATCTGATCCAGCCAGAAACTCCCATCTATCGATGAACCATTACCACCCAGTGATCTGACAGCAGTTTTGCCTCATAAGGCCATGCATTTCTTGGCGATGTCCACCAGTCCACATCCACCTTTGGATTGCGGCAATCGTAACTGTTCTCTGCTCACCCTGTAGGCTTTCCCAGTCCATAAGAAATAGCCAAGCAGTTGCTGAAGTCTCTGTGCTTCACGTTTCGGAATTGGCAGTATCTGCGCTAAGTACCAAATTTGACTGAGACCATAGATATGTATGTACCAAATTCGCTGCATCAAATTCAGGTTCCGAGCCCTCTCCAACAATAAAGAGTATCGCAAGTGGTTGATTTTCTCTCTCCAGTTGTAAACTATAGTGGCTTCCATATCTCCCAAAAAAGAGATACCAAGTATCCTGGTGGTGGTAGTATATTTCATTCCCAGTGTTTGTACTGGTTCCAACCACTGTCCAATCAATAATATCTCAGATTTGTGTACGTTTAACGTTGCACCCGACATCCTTGTATAGATCTCCAATCCATTCTGTAGGGCTGCCATATCGTGATTGTTTGTCGCTACAATTGTGACATCATCCGCATAAGCAATGACTTTAAAGCGTTCATTGTACACAGTAACCCCATGTAGCGTATCTTGCAGTCTTTGAAGTAGGGGGTTTAACGCTATAGAAAAAAGCCCCTGTTGTTCGCTTGTGTAAGCCGGAGTTGCTCGCGTTGGTGCTTGGCTGTACAGAGGCGTGCTGTCTGGCGTTGCTGGGCGTGGCGGCTTCAAGACTGCATACCTACTGTAGCGAGACGTTTTTGCATCTTGTTTTTCAGGACTGCACTCCCAATTTCCCAAACCTACAATGTAGCTGATCACTACACCACATATACAGAGCCAGTATTCCAGTACCAATATTTCCGGCAGCAAGCATGGTCTTCCAAAAACCAACCACTGCTTCGGGCGAGCAGTATAGGGACGAGTGTGCTGACTGGCGTTGCTGAACTTTCAGTGTCGTTTGCACGTTAAACTGCATAATGTGTCGACCGGAGTTCAGTTTGGCGGTTTTGTGAGTGCAATAGCGTCGTAAGTTTAAGGGCTGCTCCTGTCCGTTATGTTGAGGTTGATGTTGGCAGGTTGAAATAGTGCTGACGGTACTGCAGGCCATAGGTGCGGGGCGAATGGTTGTGTTGTCGGTGGTGCCGTGGCGACTGAGGACAAACGGGTAGTGGCGTCGGCATTTGGCACAGACGTTACCTCTATGCAGCAGCCGGCGGCAAGACAATACACAAAAAACTTAGCTGGTGATCAGAGCACTACTGCACGGTACAGTTTGCAACGTAAAACTGGTTGGACAGATGCTGCGGACCACAGATTAATACTGCGGACAGATCAATACTCCTGCAGGGCTGTAGGGTAAGGGTGGGGGTTGCAGCTCCGTCGGCCGAGTGGAGGGGATCGGCTGTGTGTGGAAGTTAGCGCGCTTCGGAGAAATGTGTCACCACTTGCTATCATAATAAACAAATCTTTTATACTCATATTACTGTCTTAACCCACTATTCCGTAAACAATTATTTTGTCATTTGGTCCAAGTTCAGGATATCCGTTTACAAAAATAATTTCACTACTCATTTCTTTGTAGAAACAAGATGAATAATGAGGCTGAAATAGAAATAAATGTTCTATAAGCGGGAAGACACATGTTGCATTTCATATCCTCTGCTATTCGTATGGCATTGAACACAAGAACAAAGCTCTGCATTTAAAGATATAAATGTAAGGGGATTTTTTTTTTTTTTTTTTTTTTTTTGTAATTTACGTCCTCCATCGTTAGGTCATATCGGACGGTCCAGGTAACTCACTCTGACCGAGATTAGAGCTCGGGACCTCTTGAACGTGAGGCAGACACGCTACCATCTACGCTACCGAGGCGGGCTGTGAGGGAAATTTGAAACAAAAATCAAAGAGGAAGTCGAAAATTGCTGAGATACATATAATTATAATTAGGAAATAGAAGTTCGTCATGGAGACGTACCATGATGCTCAATGAAATATAAAGAAGTTCCCTCAAGAACTAACTAACGAAGCAATAAATTTGTGCCTAACTCACCGCTGATGTCCACCCACCTGTCTTTGGCACAAGATGGGTACATATAATCACTCAGCTCAAAAACGTTCCCTTTTGTACATTATGTAAACGTGTTTAAGCTACAGTGTCAAATTCAGTACCAGAAAGAAATGCAAGTTTCAAATAAATTTGTAATATGGCAATGAAATATGAGAGCATAGAAGGGCAGGATATATGCAAATAATAACATTTTCAAACAATAAGGAGTATCAAATGTAACAGACTCTGTTTTATTTTGAAGGAAACTTTAAGTAAGTGAATCAAATATATAAGGATAGGAAAGGCACAAAGTTTAACCAAGGAAACCTCCTTAATAATAATAATAATAATAATAATAATAATAATAATAATAATAATAATAATAATAATAATAATAATAATAATAATAATAATAATAATAATAATAATAATAATAATAATAATAATAATAATAATAATAATAATAATAATAATAATAATAATAATAATAATAATAATAATAATAATAATAATAATAATAATAATAATAATAATAATAATAATGACAATGACAATGACAATGACAATGACAATGACAATGACAATGACAATGACAATGACAATGACAATGACAATGACAATGACAATGACAATGACAATGACAATGACAATGACAATGACAATGACAATGACAATGACAATGACAATGACAATGACAATGACAATGACAATGACAATGACAATGACAATGACAATGACAATGACAATGACAATGACAATGACAATGACAATGACAATGACAATGACAATGACAATGACAATGACAATGACAATGACAATGACAATGACAATGACAATGACAATGACAATGACAATGACAATGACAATGACAATGACAATGACAATGACAATGACAATGACAATGACAATGACAATGACAATGACAATGACAATGACAATGACAATGACAATGACAATGACAATGACAATGACAATGACAATGACAATGACAATGACAATGACAATGACAATGACAATGACAATGACAATGACAATGACAATGACAATGACAATGACAATGACAATGACAATGACAATGACAATGACAATGACAATGACAATGACAATGACAATGACAATGACAATGACAATGACAATGACAATGACAATGACAATGACAATGATAATGATAATGATAATGATAATGATAATGATAATGATAATAATAATAATAATAATAATAATAATAATAATAATAATAATAATAATAATAATAATAATAATAATAATAATAATAATAATAATAATAATAATAATAATAATAATAATAATAATAATAATAATAATAATAATAATAATAATAATAATAATAATAATAATAATAATAATAATAATATCATGACTACATAACAAGAGTCAGCCATTGGCCCTTGAGGGGTGTTGAAATTTATAGCTATCCAATATACAATTTCCCTAAGAAAGATGACAAACGAGTACGACAAAAGGCTAATATTCATTAAACCCTTTGTGTGATTTTGTGCTCAGATCAATGTGCACATGCCAACTTTAGAGACGACGTCTGCAACGCTCAATCGGCGATCCTCCAAAACAACTTTCTCCACTCGTTGGATCATGTCGTCAGACCGGCTGGTGCAAGGCCGTTGGTGTCTTGGTTTGTTACCACACGATGTTCTGCCTTCATTGGACTGTCGCACCTAGGAACGCAAATTATACATATCCGTGGTATCATCACCACATGGCTCACTCAACTGGCGATGAATTTCAATAGGTGTCACACCACGAAAATGGAGAAAACGAGTGACTACACGCTGTTCTTGCAATGAAAACGACGCCAGTTTTAATATCAAGAACAGTCCTAACTCTCGAGTTCTATGCACTGAGTTCTATGCAATGTACAGTGCTGCCATCTCTGTCACGTTATTCACAAAGTGTCCATGTGTACTTAAAAAAGGTTCAGAAGTACCTATCTGGGCCCAGTCCTGAAAAAAAGGAGATGTTATAACTTCAATGGCCTTCGTATTTGATCATATGTATTGTTTTAGTCGAATTCAAGTATAGCATGGACAAAGGGGGGAAAATTTCAGGCTGATTCCGGAAACATAGTACTAAAGAATATTGACCTTAAAAGGTATTCGGACAAAATAACTGTTTTTAATATTCCTGAACATGAAGACAATATCTTCTGACCAACACACTAGACATGTCTTCATGTTTACTTTGCAGTATATCAAGTAGGGTCTCCCTAAAAGCTGAAATATTTAACTATTCAGATTAAATTGAAATATTTTATTAATGAGCTGCAAAAAGTCAGTAATACTTGAAAAAAAGGGGAGGGGTAACTAATTGCAATACTCATGACTTGAGTTTCCACAGTAAAATAATATAATCATTAACATTTGCCCCCCCCCCCCTCATAGAGAGACAGGCTCACTCACTGACTCACTTACTCACTCACTGATTCACTCACTCCCGCACTTGAAGTTGAACTGATTATCATACTCGTAATAAAATAATACAGACATAAATCTTTACTTTTGAATAAATAAATAATAAAGGTTTTGTCTAGCATTCCTAACTCATAATGTTTAAATGAATGGAGTTTTCTTTAGAAGTAATTTATTTGTACCATCAACTCGTTCTACTTGCTGCGGAGAACTACTTCATAGCTAACAGAATGCTCCAACTCAAATATTAGCAATTACGTAGAAAATGAAGCTAGTGACAGTGAAGCAATAAGTATTGTACAAATATAGCAATTTGTAACTATAAATATAACTATTTCACTTATAATGGTGAATTTTTTCAACAAACTTCTGGCTTATCAATGGGCAATCCTCTTTCATCTTTTTTTGCTTATCTTTTTGAGTTTTTTTCGAAATGTAAGTCACTAAATCACTCCCTTTGATTTTAAAATACTGGTATAGATATGTTGATGATATTTGTACTATTGTTCGTGATAAACAAATAAATGATGCTTTAAAATCACTAAATTTACTAGATAAAGCTATAAAATTCACAGTAGAAACTGAAATTGATGGCTTTCTTCCTTTTTTGGATTTGAAGATAATAAGAAATAATAATAAATTGGGTTTTGGTATTTATAGGAAGTCTACTCTCATCGATAATTACATAAAAAATAAATGCTCTAACCCTTTTTCACATAAATTTGCTGGTTTTAATAGTTTGATTTATAGATTAATAAATAAACCCCTGAATAAAGAGGAATTTAATAAAGAATGCAAACATATTCTTAATACTGCTTTAATTAATGGCTTTAATAAACATTTTATACAAAAGAAGATTCAAAAATTTAAACATAAAACAACTGTTAATGATATGTCTACCCTTAGAAAAATAAAAGACGATTATAATTTAAAAAATTCACTTACCATCCTTGGTTTGACAAACAACTTCTAAAAGTGTATAACGACTTTGGTATAACTTTGGTTCCTCAAAACAAATATAGTATTAAAAATTTACTACATTTTTCTAAAAAAATATAATTTCTTATTAATAAAAAAATCTGGTATTTATCAATTTAATTGTTTAGATTGTGATCAGGTTTACATTGGTAAGACGAAGCGTAATTTGTAAACCAGAACGAAAGAACATTTTCGTAACATTAAGTATAAACAAACTGATAAATCCGCCCTAGCAGATCATTTTTGGTTATTTAACCATAATATAGATCCTGAATTTAAATTATTAAAACTATTAAATATCCCGATAGATTTAATGATTAGGGAAAATACATTTATATTAAAAAATAAACATCGCGTAGTGAATTTTGAAATGCCAGCAGTTGATTCTGTTCTTAACTTTGTTTCGTTTTCAGATTTTGGTAATACTGAAAAAACATAACAACATAGTAACTTCCTTAACGACGAATGTGTTTTTCTGACTGACGACGCGAACAAGGGCTCGTAAAATCGATTTCAACTTCAACTAATTCAACTAATAAGAAAAATTGACATCATTTTTCTTAAAATAAGTGAAGTTTTTTTTGTTACAAATAGTTATATTTCCATAATCAAATATTAGCATTTTGTAATATCCTTATTAACAAGCACTGAGACACCAAATTCAGTTCAACATTTCGAAAGGGAGGTTCAAGTAAACCTACCAAATCCTAACGAGGCTACCTAGCTGTAATTTGCAACAACTGCTATATTACCAATACCTCATAGACTATATATATTGTTATATCCTTTTTCTTTTAAGTAGAGGAAGTATTGCATCCCACAGGAGTATTCGCTATTGAAATTTCATTGCAAATACGAGTTTTGAGAATTGATGATCATTTGTGGAAAAGTCCATGTGTTTGTATGTTTCTATCCGCCAGACTATGAACAGTATAACTCAAAATGGAGTGTCAGTTAAATACCAAAGTTGGTAGTGAAGCTCAGTAACATCCAAGGATACGGCACAAAGATACCCCAACACAGCACACGGTTTATTTGGAATATTTATCGAGTGTTTTACAAAATGGTTCTTGTGATTTTGTATAACATATCAAAATTTTAATACTTTTCCTTAACAAATGAAACATATAACTTTAATTTAATGGGAATGTCCACAGAAGTAAGTTCTCTTTACTTTGATCTGGTAAAGTATAAGAGCTAAAGTAAATCTTGCCGCACAAAATATGTAGATCTGGTTAAAAAACACAAAGTTATTTGAAATAAAATTTCTATTCAACTTTGCAGACCCTGTGCCCAGCATTTAAACTTTAGTCTCAAGTAGGATAACGTTAACCAATTTTGTTTTACTGAAATGGGACATTGAACTGAAATACCAGATAAACTGGTTCACTAATATGAAGGGAGTTTAAGTATATACAGCAAATTCAAACACTATAATAAATTTGGTACTGAACAAGTTATTTGTTAAAATTATTTAGTAAATACATATCACATTGAGTTCTGTGTGATTGTGTTTGTAGCTTTGAATGTGTAACGTGCGTTACCCAGTGCGTGCATCATTAACCGTATGCAGTGCTCCAATGGTAAGCTTCGTCTGATAGATTCAAGATCATCGATTGGGGTTTACAGTTCTTAATGATATCTGTACAGATGAATATTGTCGCCATAACGGGCATTAAAGTTTCGGTGCAAATAGATAGGTTTCACGTAGATAACGAACTTGTGTATACAGATAACGCAGGCAGACAAAATAACTGAGGCAAAGGCCTCGCCAGCGTAGATACAGTAACGTTTCTCGAAGGTGATACAATGTTCGAATTATGTAATTAGATGCCTTGTTTTTCAGAAACTTCTAGTGATTAATAGAACAGTCTGGTAATCATGAATGGAGATATAAAAGGGATTGTGACACGCCAGGAGGCCTGTAGTTGTTGTGTAACAGTCAGTGTTGTTGTAACGAGAGCTAATGTATCAGCTGCAAGTGTTTGTTATTGTCCTCGACCTTGGAAGATTGTGTGATGTAATGTTGTTACGTGAGGATTGAACAGTGTATTGCTACGGAAATAAAGGAGATTTTTAATTTCTGCAACTCGGCCTTTTAATTCTACGAACCCACAAAGTTAATATCCAGGCACTGTACCAAAATTATACTTGGATTAGATTACGATAGAGATTGGATTTGGAGCTGCGATCACTCTTGATCTATTGTACCTATGCCCAAAGCGAGGCAACCCAGGGAGGAAGATTGAGTTGGGAGAAGAAAAGGGTGGCCGGATTAGGAAGTCACGACAGTGGAGAGGGCAGTGTCCCTCTTATTTACCAGTTGGAGACTCCCTAACAGGGCAGCATAACCGACATCCCGACCGCTGTTGTCCGAAACGGTCCACCAGTTAGGACCGGAAGCAGTCATACCGAAGAAGGAAGTGTTTACCTGGAGCATATCCTGCCATGCAGCGCCGACAATCCTGCCAGCACTTTCTACCCTAAAGGAGACCACCAGATGTACTGTTTTTTTTTTTGTAATTTACGTCCTCCAACTTTCTAAGTCATATCGGACGATGAACAAAATGGTTGAAATGATGCTCAAATGAGTCCAGGGCCCATAGAGCTTAGAGTTACCTGACATTCGTCTTTAAGGATAAGAGAAAACCCCGGAGGAAACCTTATTCAGGTAACTCACCCTGACCGAGGTTCGAACTCGGGACCTCTTGAATGTGAGGCAGACACGCTACCACCACGCTACCCAGGCGGGCTGATGTACTCCGTCCCCCTACTATTTTTCGGAGGGGGACGCAGTCTCTTTACTAATATTATTTAAACTGGAAATTAATTGTTCTTTCACACTAGCAGTGTGTAGGACGCACTATGAAAGGGTAGACCCAGACTGAAAAATTCAATGCCATAGCCGGGATTTGAACCACCAAACTGACACGAGTCAGTTGGAGAATTTAGTGTCATATTGGCACGTTGGCCATAGTAGCTCAAATGGTTAGAGCGGCTGGACGAAAACCAGAAGATCCGTGGCTCAAACACCGGCTATGGCATTGACTTTTTCAGTCTGGCTCTACCCTTTCATTACTTATACTTTTTTTAATTTATTACCTTTCTTAATTAAAACATTCAAAATAATGCGTGATTTTCAGTAACAAATTACAACAGTAGTAGGGCGAAATTAATTGTAATACACGTCGTAATTCCAAGATACGGCATTAAACGTAGAGCCACATACTATTTGCAGGAGGGTTGAGTCTGAGTGACCAGTTCAGCGAAAGTTTTGTGCATTCATGCTTGGGGCTGGGACTTGACAAACATCCCAATAAAAAAGAACAGTATACACAAGGCGGGTAATGCGTGCTACGTGTCGAAGTTATTGTAATTTGAGCCTACTCCTCTTGCATCGTGTAAACGTTTCTACGACCAATATGTGAGATTTTAGAAATCCTTGAATTCAGTTTGTCAGTCCAGTGTTAGATCCGGAGAGTAGTTCTGTGCTGTTTCAATTTGGAATATGACAAGTTTACGTAAAGTGCTATAAACTATTGTTTAAATATAGAATATTATTGGTGCTATAGCTTTTTTAAAATTATGAAACGTACTACATTCGATTATGTTATAGGTACTAAACCTTAATTCGCTGTTTCCTCTTATACAATTGGACGCTGAGAAACACAGCAGTCAAAATTTCTCAGTATAAGAGGAACCTAACCGCCGATTTATAAGTGCAGTGGCTGATTTCACATATTAAATTGATCAATAAAGTGGTTCGATCATTTCAGATTTCCCGGCAGGGAGGGCTTGTGTATACCCCGGCGGAGAGTGGGGTTGCTATGTATTGGATCAATAAGAAACCGGTGTCTTTATATTGGCTGCCAATAGATGGCCGCAACAGACATTTATTACAACATAAATAAAAATGAATATAAGTTGTTTATGAACCAACAAGTTGTGACCTGTTACAGAAGCCCCCCTCGCAATGCAACTAGAGGTGGTGGATCACCGTCCTAAATTTGTAGCACGCAAAACAACACAAAACACCTGATTAACATAATCTTGTTTAAAACTAAGCGGTCATTTGATATCAATATGGATGGCGCTCTTTGAACTGCAGCAGTCAAAGCGAATCCGTAAATTAAATTAAAAAAATAGAACTTTCTCAGTTTAACACAAATCCTGACCTCCGGTTTATATGATTTGCATCTTATTACACAAAATAAATTGTAACATCTTTTATATCATATTTCCCGGAAAGGGGAGGCACCCAGAGGGTATAGGGTTGAGTTGTTTTGGATAAATTTAGCATCGTCCTCCAATTTTAATTTTCAAAGTCACGTGAACACAAACACACGAGCTTTCTGTAGAAATTATTGATAAAGTCTCAAAACTCATATTACAAGTGAAATTTCGGTAACAAATATTCGTGTGGAATGCAATACTTCCCCTACATAAAGGAAAACGGGAATTAGAATACTTTGCTTAAGGTACTTTCTGATTTCCCATTCCGAAATCGAACCAACATCCTTTCGCATAGCAAGTAAGTACACTGCGGTTTCAGCAACTTCATTTTTCTTTACTCCAGCTGTACAACATATACGCACTTTGCTGAAAGGTTAGGATAGAGCGGGACCATTCCGCTCATTTCAAATTTATGGTGTTATAAAACAAAGGAAAAACAATTTTTTTCAGTTAAACATAGCGCAGAATAGTCTTTATTAATCCCTTAAAGCATACAGATGTTACAAATATACATATTTTCCTTGCTATAGATGTGATCAAATAAAACAACGAATGTTGCATAGAAATAAAATCTCAGAATTAACGAGGTTATTACGCCCGGACCTGGGGCTATTAGCACTCACAGTACTTTGCATTTTAATTAAATGCTTTTGCCACAAATGAAGTTTGTCTTATGAACTGCACCAATGCACACTTCATGAAACCATAGTCCACATTTCTGGCATCTTTATCCAGTCTCCTTTGGTTGCTGATTTCGGAGAATAATACTTTAACCTACAGAATCCAATCTTCTTCATCACTGTATTCTATTTTGACTGGAACCAAGTCATCACATCCACAATTTCCTTTTACAATATGTTTACACTTTGCTCTTTGTTCTGTTTCCATCTTCAACTTCCTTTTCAACCGGTATTCTTGAATATTAGAGTCTGGCGTCAAATGTTTGGTTCCTTCAGTTCTGGGGCGCTTCTTCAATTCCTTCTCTTCCGGAGTGGCAATGATGGTAGAACAGGGAGATGCTGTTTTCGGCGTTGGCTGTACGCTGGCACTTGTTGAAGCTTTTTCTGAAGTTTCTGGCTGGAACTGCTGTGAAGGCAGAAACTTGTCTTCAAGAATAACCAAGGGGTTGACCGGAAATATGCCTGTGCATTCAAAACTTTTGACAGCATTTCCAACTGTTGCTCCTTTACTCCATGCTCTGGACAAGAGTTTCCCAAAATCAGATTTATTAATGCTACTAGTTGGGTTTGAGTGCAAATAATTTGTTGCTTCTTGTTGGTAGAACTTTATTGGTTTAAAAACTGTTCGATCAAAAGGCTGCAGAACGTGTGTCGTATTTGTTGGTAGACACGACATCCCAGTTTCATTTTCTCTGCAGTAATCCATGCTCTGCAATGAAGAATGAGAACCATGGTCATCAAGAAGTAGCAGACACTTTCCTTGTGCACGATGTTTCTGAAAGTGTTGGAGCCATTTAAGAAAAATGTTTTCATTGCTGTAGCCTGAATCGCTCATGGCCACTTCAGAACCAGGGGGCAAATCCTGTTTGTACATCTCTCGGAGCCTTGCACCCTTAAATATTACAAATGGGGGAATAAACGCACCACTCGCACTACAGCAAGCAACCAAGGTAACATTTTCCCCTCTCTCGACGCTAGTTAAATTCACTACCTCCCTAGCACATTTTGCTGGCGCAATGTTAAGGCTCAATGCGGACTCGTCCATATTGAAAACCAAATGAGGCTTGGCATTAATGTTCAACTCTGTAGCTAAATTCTGATAAAGCAGAAAAAAATCTGCTACTGCTTTTCTATTTGATTCCTCTGCCCTTGCTTTAGAAAGACCTTCAAGTTTTCTTAGAGGGAGGTCATTGTTTCTCCTTATAAATCCTGTAAGCCAATCTTTACCAGCAGATTTTGACTGTGTGCTCCATGGATTATTTATTTTCTTAGTAGTAGCATATACAAATGCTGCCATTCATATTTGCTCCGGTGTACATCCAAAGCCTCTTGCCGACAAGTATTTTAACCTGCAAACTAAATCTTTCTCCTCCTCCAGACTGAACACTGTAGGATGACCAACTGATTTGTGCACTACTACTCCTTATGCTTCTTGGCGTTGATGTGCATGAACTCGATCCTTGAGTGTAGAGTAAGGCACTCTGAAAAGGTCAGCTGCTCTTCTCATACTTACATTGCCGTTTAATACGCTCGTAACAGCACGAGCAATGTCGTCCTCCGTCCAGTTTCGTTGCAGCTTCCTCTGTTTATAATTGCGTACCATCTGAAACGATCAAATAAAATTCCATAAGAGTTGTATAAGAAATAATTAAGTTAAAAGATTACAAAAACCTATACTGTAACTGGGCGAGAATAACCCCTCTGCTTGGGCGTAATGCCCCAAATGCTGAACTTTTGAAATTGTGCGTCATGTGAGAACTATGGTAAAAGAAACGCGCCATCTGCTATGCATGGACGTAACCCAAACTATAACCTACACTGACACTGATTTTCAATCGAAAATCTATCTGCAGATACTAGATTCTAATTTACAAACGGTATTTCTTATTCAAGGCAAATAACGCAACAGAGGTTACTTACCTTGTAATCTACTTCTGTTAATACTGTTAAAACAGCAGCCTACAACCTCCAAGCAAATTCACAGAAACATCACACAAACAATAAGCTTAACACTGAACTGGCAGGGAAGTCATCGCTGCACATGATAGTTGCGCAGTAAACCGTTTCCTTTATTCGGGCAGAAAAGCCCCGCCCTACCCTACTGCTAAACTTCCTATAATGTTAAGTAGATGGAAATGCAACCTCGGCATGAGAAGAACAGTGAACGAATTTATGAAAGCAATTGTAGCAATAAAACTGTTTCTGAATTTTAAGCTTTGCGCTGATGGACTGATTGTGTATCAAAAAGATGTAGAGTTGACTTCTATTGATTCTATTTGTTGAGATCGTTTTGTGTCATGCTCAAGATATTGTCTGTCATCATCAGGCTCCTAAAAGTGAACACAACTTCCAACCTGTTTGTTATTACTCGTACTATGGCCATTTTGGATGCGAGGTTTGTCACTATTCACCAATAGAAACGTCATTAGGAATTGCCAAACGATATCGACGTCCCCCTGGTCCTGTGGGTAAGTCATACAATGTAGAGCCCACTTCTCTTATTTCCATAGAAATTTGCTACTCATTTTTTTCATTGTTTTGACTCACTACAATTATAGTAAAAATGATATAAACATTACAATAGATGGTGAAACAATACCGGAAGTTCAGCACACTAAAATTTTAGGTGTAATAATAGACAAACAATTAAACTGGAAGCCATATATATCTCATATAACTAAAAAGTTAAATAAAGGTATATTTATAATGAAACAAGTAGGAAAAATATGGATTATGAAACTTTAAAACAAGTATACTATGCATTTATATACTCGCACATAAAATATGAGATAACTTTATGGGGAAACATCACAGCAACAGATGTAAAAAAAGTATTCAAACTACAAAAAAAGCAATTCGAATAATGGCAAAAATAAATAGCAGACAGACATGCAAATTAAAGTTTCAAGAGTTTGGTATTTTAACTGTTCCATGCATACATATATATGAAACAATAAAAATTATTTTATAAGGAAAAGAAGAACCAAAAAATCATGGTATACATAATTATACTCTAAGAAATAATTACGACTATTTTAGATCAGTGTATAGGGGAACTCTAAACAACCGCTGCAGTAAAAGCATGGGTAAAGAACTATATAATAAGTTACCAGAAGAAAATAAAATAATTAATAAAATGGAATATAAACTGAAGGCAATAAAACATTCTTAATAACAAATGCATTCTATAGTATGGAAGAATTTAAGTATAGAGAGGTGCAAAAAGATAAAAATATGTATATATGTATATAAAATTGTAATTGACGTGTCCTTTAAATCATTGTATTCAAAGGATAAATAAAAGTATCTTATCTTATCCTATTGTTTTAATCTCAACATTTGGCTAGTTCTACTGAGTTGAACCAAGTATTATCAAATATGGTTTTTGGTGCTATCTTCATTAGCTTGCTCATTCTCTCCACAAACAACCCAAACCTACCTGTGTCCTTAACAACATACAAATAGCCATTGTAGAAATAATCTGTTCTTTGATCTGTCACGGACATCCGTTTCGAGCTATGGACATTTTTAACTCGCAGTGTCCTCTGAAGTAATTACCATTTCATCAATGCATGCACGGGCCTCTAAAGTACAATATTGTTCTGAATTTTTGATGCCTATTCCCAACCAATACAACATTTAGATCATTGCAGTTTTTAAGTGCCTTAGTCGCATATCTACAGGATTATCAAGGAGCAAATCTTACAGAAGATCGGCAAACCACTTAGTGGATATATTAAGGTTAGTATTTCATTATTACTGGAACGAGTGCTACTACTACTTGAAAATAAACATTTTTATCACTTCCAGAATTACCTTACTCAAAATATCGGTAAATGGCGGAGAAGTAAGATTCAGATAAACGTGGCAGTTTCAAATGTCCCCTATAGGGTACATTTTCGCTTTGTTTCTTACAGATAGCAATGGTGTAGCTTGTTCCCTCTGATAATTCAGACGAAATTCAGAGATGGCAGCGTAGGAAGTATTCTGAAGTTATGGAAATATAATTCGTTTTTTGCGACGCTTGATGCAATATTTACTAACATAATTGTCTTCGAAAATTGCATTGTAATATACAGTGGTTTAAAGGAATGGTGTTCCTTATAACGAGGTGTTTACACTTTGGGAACATATTGATTTCATCGGCGGAATCGCTGTCCCGGAATAATCAATTGCCAATTAATCGTCTAGACAGAATTCATTTATGTTAATTGGGAAACATAAGCAGCTAAGCGTGTTCAGAGCTGTCCCGTGGCCTGAGTTACTCCCAAAATACCTAAATTAGAGGAGTCATTAAAAATTGAGAAACTGTTTCCGCTAAAAAATTCTCAACTTTCATGTGCAGTGTGGTTTCTTATTTGTTTTTATGTGTGTTTTCAGCATTTTCCTGTGTGGGTTTATCAAATATATTTTTATGCATATAGTACGAGAGCAGTAGATGAAGGTTATTTCATTGTTGCTGGAAAGTGTTGCTCCATGAAAATAAACATTTGTATCATTTCCAGAATTACCTTACACAGAATATACGGCAGGAAAGGGAGATTCAAATGTACGTGGGGTTTGAAACATGCCCTAGAGCGTATTTTCGCTTTGTTTCTTATAGGTGGTACTAGTGTAGCTTGTTGTGTCTGATAATTCACACGAAATTCACAGATGGAAGTATGGAAAATATTGTAAAGTTGTTTAAATATAACTCGTCTTTTCGACGAATATTGCAATACTTATCTAATATTTGTGATTTTGGAAAGTGTATTGTGCTATGACGTGGATAAAGGAGATGGTATTCCTTATAACGAGGTGTTTACACTATGGGAAAACATTAATTTCATCAGCGAACTAAGAGTCCCCAGGAGAGCTTTAAAAGGAATTGAAAATGTATCTCCCTCCGTAAGGGCTGTGCCTCACCATTGCACTTCTGGTGGGCTGATGCTGTTACTGAGCTCCCAAAAATATTAAGAAAAGATTACTTGGACGATATTTTTTATGTTGGGGTTGCGTTTGCGCTGTCCCAGAATAATCATTTCATAATTAATCGTCTAGACAGAATTCATTTTATTATATTAACGGGGAAACATAAGTAGACAGGGATGTTTAGAGCTCTTCTTGCTCTGCCTTTCTCCCAACATACATTAAAAGGTCATTTAAAGTCGAAAACTGTTTTGCATAACAAATTCTCAACCCTCATGGTCAGTGTCGTTTTTTTATTTATTTTTGTGTGCATTTTCAACGTTTTCGTGAGTGTAGTTTATCAAATAACTTCGTATGCAAGTAATGGGACGTTATTATTTCATTGTTACTGCAACGAAAGCCACTCCTACATGAAAATAAGCATTTCATCACTGGTAGAATTACCTTACACAAAATATCGTATCATGGCGGTAAAACAAGAGGGCACAAAACAGATCAGACACAGGCCCTGTACTGGTAGTGGAGTGTTGTGCAAGGAAGGGCGAACGATTAGGTTGGACGTCTCTTCTTTCTTCTCTTCCCCCTGTTAAGTCAATCCGATATGCTTTTTACGTGCCTAGTTGCAACCTCGGGCGTTTGTAGCCCTCTCCAGGATCGATGTCGAGACCGTCCAGAGATAGTTTGAAATATCCCCTATAGAGCAAAATTTTCGCTTTGTTACTTATAGATGGCGATCATGTAGCTTGTTCTCTCTTATATTTCAGGCGAAATTCAGTGATGGCAACATAGGAAATATTATAAAATTATGGAAATATAACTCGACTTTTAGGTCGCAAGCTAAAATATTTACCAAAATAATTGACTTTGTCAATTGCATCGTAATATGCAATGGATAAAAAGAATGGTATTCCATATAATAAGAAGTTCACACTTTGGGAACATATTGATTTCATCCGCGGAATCGCTGTCCCGGAATAATCTATTCACAATTAATCGTATAAAAAGGATTCTAATGGCAAAACATAAGTAGGTAAGCCTGTTCAGAGCTAATCCATGGTCTGCGTTACTGCCAATAACATTGAGGGAGTCATTAAAATTTGCCAAACTGTTTTGTTTAACAAATTCTCAACCTACGTGTGCATTGTCGTTTTTTATTTACTTTTATGTGCATTTTCATCGTTTTCCTGTGTGCGTTTATCAAATATTTACGTATACAAATAGTATGAGTGCAGTAGCTGAAGGTTATTTCATTGTTGCTGGAACGAGCTACAAGAAAATAAACATTTGTATCACTTTCAGAACTACCTTACACAGAATAGCGTTACATGGTGGGAAAGGACGGTTCAAATGAACGTGGTGGTTTCAAATATAGAGCGCACCTTCGCTTTGTTTCTTACAGATGGCAATGGTGTAGCTTGTTCTGTCGGTAACTCAGAACAAATGTAGAGATGACAGCGTAGGAAATATTGTACAGCTATGGAAGTATAACTCGTTTTTTTGCGACAAATGTTGCTATAGTTAACAAAATAATTATGAATATCGCAAAGTGCATTGTAATGTGCAGTGGATTAAAGGGATGGTATTCCTCATAACGAGGTGATTACACTTTGTGAACATATTGTTGATCTCAAGACTGGAATGGGAGTCCCTGTCAGAAGTTTAAAGGTAACTGCAAATAGTGCAGTACTTCCAGGGAGCAGGGCTGTGCCATTGCACTACTGGTTAGCCTATCCTGTTTTAAAGCCCCCTAAAACAAGAAAAAACACTCCTCGGGGCTAAACTTTTGTTAGTCGGGATTGCGCATCGCGCTTTTCCGCAATAATCTTTTCACATATAAGCTTTTAGGGAGATTTTGGGGTAAACATGCTTACCTAAGTGTGTTTACAGTTTATGTGTGCTAGGCGCTAATTCGAACACAGTGTGTGTAGTCATTAGAAATTGAGAAACAGTTTCGGCCAAGAAATTATCAGCTTTCACGTGCAGTGTCGTTTTCTACTTATTTTGATGTGTATTTGTAACGTTTTCGCGAGCGGTATTTATCAAATAATTTCGTATGCAACTACCGGCACGTTAGTATTTCATTACTACTGCTACATGAAACTAAACATCTTTATCCCTTCTCGAATTCCTTTACACAAAATATCGTAAAATTGTAAATCTTGTCTCGCTTCGTAGGGGTTGTGCCTTGTCGTTGCACTTCCGGTGGACTGATCCTGTTATTTAGCTTCCCCAAGCAAAAAAGAAACAAAAAAAAAAAAAAAAAAAAAGGAAGAAGAGATTACTCGGTCGCTGGCTTTTATGTGGGGATCGCGTTCACGCCGTCCTGGAATAATCAGTTCTCAATTATTGTCTAGAAACAATTCATTTTATTACGTTAAAGGGAAAACATAATTAGCGAAGCATGTTCAAATCTTTTCCGTATTTTGTTTTACCTACTGCCGGCATACCTACATAAGAGAAGTAACTATGAGCTGAAAATGTTTTGTCTGACAATTTCTCTACTCTCATGTGCAGTGTCATTCTTTATTTATTTTTATTGGTATTTTCAAAGTTTGCCTGTGTGACTTTATCAAATATCTTTGGATGCTAACAGTAGGAGCGCAGTAGCTGGAGATTATTTCATTGTTGCTGGAACGAAGTGCTACAGCGACATGAAAATAAACATTTGTATCACTTCCAGAATTACCTTAAACAAAATATTGCTACAAGGCGGGAAAGAAAGATTCAAATGAACGTGGCGGTTTCAAACAGCACCTATAGAGCGCACCTTCGCTTTGTTTCTTACAGATGGCACTGGTGTAGCTTGTTCTGTCGATAATTAAGAGGAAATACTGAAATGGCAGTGTAGGCAATATTGTAAATATAACTCATCTTTTGGGATTCATGTTACAATATTTACCAAAATAATCATGAATATCGCAAAGTACATCGTAATATACAGTTGAGCCCCCTCAAACAAGAATCAATAAATCGGGGCGGATTTCTGTTAGTCGGGATCAGAGGGTGTTAAGTGAGAGCACAATTGGAGCGCTGTATGTGCTCAATGTTGCACGTACTGGTTAACGATGTCATTCCAGGCTGCCAACATAGGGAACCTAGACGCAATATAGTGTAAAGGAAATAATTTTAAACAATATACTCTTTAATACATAAAGTTATATATCAGTTTAGTACATATAAAACCATTTAGTGTAATAATAGTAAATTAGTTATGTGGCAATTTAGCTCAATGTATATCACTAAAACACTACTGTTGGCCAACTATGTCCTATTTGAGATCAAATGTGAAAATTGGCAACAGAGTCTGTGAAAACTTGGATTAACAGATTTCGATACCGCATCGATGTTCCCACTCCCACTCATTTATCTAACTCTCGAAGCTCGCATTGACATTGAAGTTTACACTGACGGAAGAAAAATAGATCAAGGAGTAGGTTCTGGAGTGGTAATTTTCAAAAACAAAGAATTAACTAAACAACTGCAGTATAAACTAAACAAAAACCGTTGAAATAATAAACCAGAACAACTTGCAATTTTAAAGGCACTTGAAGAAATAGATAATATGGTAATAGCACAAAGTGACTTGAAATCAGCAGCAGTATATACGGACAGCAAAATTACACTGCAATCATTACACAATACAAAATATCATAACCAACTGATAGAAGATGTAAGAGAAAAACTACAACAATTGACCAAAAAAGAATGGATGATAAGAATAGGATGGGTAAAAGTCCACATAGAAATAGAATTAAATGAACTTGCAGATAAACTTGCGAAACGAGCAACAGTAAATGATAGCATAGAGAGCTGCAACCGAATCCCAAAAAGTGCCACCAGGAAAACAAAAAAAGGAACGAGAAGAAACACTCAAAAAATGTGAAACTGTATGGCAAAACACATCAAAAGGACAAGAGACAAAACAATATTTTCCCACAGTAGCAAAACAATTAGAACGAAGACTTAACATATCAACAAACCTCACTACCATTTTAAAGGACATGGAAGGTTTAAAGCCTATTACGAGAGATTCAACATAATTGATGATGCTACATGCACCTGCAACAGAGGAGACGAAACCACAGATCACATCCTGTATGACTGCAACAAATGGAAGGACCAAAGGGAAAAACTAAGGATGCAAATAAACAACAAAGGAGGGAAGTGGCCAGTACATAAACCAGCACTTGTGGGACAATATCTAAGGGACTAAACCAGAAGATCCGTGGTTCATATCCCGGCTACGGCATTGAATTTTTCATTCTGACTCTACGTTTCCACAATTTAGTCTACACACGGACAGTGTGAAAGAACAATTAATTTCCATTAATTGACCTAATAGTGGTTAGATATAAAGCCCGGGCCTTAAAGTACTTACATGTGGTAAGTCGCCATTAAGGTAATTGTCTCAGTTGTTTATGAGAACACCTAAGTGGTTTACCGGGAAAATACGAGTCAGTTGGAGAATTTAATGTCATATCGGCACGTTATCTATAGTAGCTCAGTGGTAGAGCGCCTGGACGGAAACCAGAAGATCCGTGGTTCAAATTCCGGCTATCCCATTGAATTTTTCATTCGTGGTCTACGTTTCCACAATTTAGCCTACACACGGGCATTGTGAAAGATCAATTAAATTCCATTAATTGACCTAATAGTGGTTTACTATAAAGCCCGGGTGGTAAAGTACTTACATGTTGTAAGTCGCCATTAAAGTAATTGTCTCAGTTGTTTATGAGAACACCTAAGTGTTTTACCGGGAAAATACGAGTCAGTTGGAGAATTTAATGTCATATCGGCCCGTTGGACATAGTAGCCCATTGGTAGAGCGGCTGGACGGAAACCAGAAAATCCGTGGTTCAAATCCCGGCTATGGCATGGTATTTTTTATTTTGACTCTACGTTTCCATAATTTAGCCTACACACGGCTAATGTGAAAGAACAATCAATTTCCATTAATTGACCTAATAGTGGTTAACTATAAAACCCGAGCCTTAAAGTACTTAAATTTTGTAAGTCGCTATTAAGGTAGCTGTCTCAGTTGTTTATGAGAACTCCTAAGTGGTTTACCGGGAAGATACAAGTCAATTGGAGAATTTAATGTCATATCGGCACGCTGGCTATAGTAGCTCAGTGGTAGAGCGGCTGGACGGAAACCAGAAGATCCGTGGTTCAAATCCCGGCTATCCCATTGAATTTTTCATTCTGACTCTACGTTTCCATAATATAGACTACACACGGCTAGTGTGAAGGTACAATAAATTTCCATTAATTGACCTAATAGTGGTTAACTATAAAGCGCGGGCCTTAAAGTACTTAAATGTTGTAAGTCGCCATTAAGGTAGCTGTCTCATTTGTTTAAGAGAACTCCTAAGTGGTTTACCGGGAAAATACGAGTCAGTTGGAGAATTTAATGTCATATCGGCACGTTGGCCATAGTAGCACATTAGTAGAGCGGCTGGACAGAAACTAGAAGATCCGTGTTTCAAATCCCGGCTATGGCATTGTATTTTTCATTCTGACTCTATGTTTCCATAATTTAGCCTACACACGGCTAGTGTGAAAGAACAATCAATTTCCATTAATTGACCTAATAGTGGTTAACTATAAATCCCGGGCCTTAAAGTACTTAAATGTTGTAAGTCGCCATTAAGGTAGCTGTCTCAGTTGTTTATCAGAATTCCTAAATGGTTTACCGGGAAGATACGAGTCAGTTGGAGAATTTAGTGTCATATCGGCACGTTGGCTATAGTAGCTCAGTGGTAGAGCGCCTGGATGGGAACCAGAAGATCCGTGGTTCAAATCCCGGCTACGGCATTATATTTTTCATTCTGACTCTACGTTTCCATAATTTAGCCTACACACGGCTAGTGTGAAAGAACAATCAATTTCCATTAATTGACCTAGTAGTGGTTAACTATAAAGCTCGGGACTTAAAGTACTTTAATGTTGTAAGTCGCCATTAAGGTAGTTGTCTCAGTTGTTTATGAGAACTCCTAAGTGATTTACCGGGAAAATACGAGTCAGTTGGAGAATTTAATGTCATATCGCCACGTTGGCCATAGTAGCTCAGTGGTAGAGCGCTGGACGTAAACCAGAAGATCCGTGGTTCAAATCCCGATTATGGCATTGTATTTTTCATTCTGACTCTACGTTTCCATAATTTAGCCTACACACGGCTAGTGTGAAAGAACAATCAATTTCCATTAATTGACCTAGTAGTGGTTAACTATAAAGCTCGGGACTTACAGTACTTTAATGTTGTAAGTCGCCATTAAGGTAGTTGTCTCAGTTGTTTATGAGAACTCCTAAGTGGTTTACCGGGAAAATTCTAGTTAGTTGGAGAATAATTTAATGTCATATCGGCACGTTGGCTATAGTAGCTCAGTGGCAGAGCGCCTGGACGGAAACAAGAAGATCCGTGGTTCAAATCCCGGCTATCCAATTGAATTTTTCATTCTGACTCTACGTTTCCACAATTTAGCCTATACACAGCTAGTGTGAAAGAACAATTAAATTCCATTAACTTATCTAATAGTGGTTAACTAATAAGCCCGGGCCTTAAAGTACTTACATGTTGTAAGTCGCCATTAGGGTGGTTTTGTCATGTGTTTATGAGAACTCCTAAGTGGTTTACCGAGAAAATACAAGTCATTTGGAGATTTTAATGTCATATAGGCCCGTTGGCTATAGTAGCTCAGTGTTAGAGCGGCTGGACGGAAACCAGAACATGCGTGGTTCATATCCCGGCTTAGGCATTGAATTTTTCATTCTGACTCTACGTTTCCACAATTTAGCCTACACACGGCCAGTGTGAAAGAACAATTAAATTCCATTAATTGTCCTAATAGTGGTTAACTATAAAGGCCGGGCCTTAAAGTGCTTACAGCATAGTAGGTCGCCCTTAAGTTAGTTGTCTCATGTGTTTATGAGAACTCCTAATAGGTTTACAGGGAAAATACTAGTCAGTTGGAGAATTCAATGTCATATCAGCACGTTGGCCATAGTAGCTCAGTGGTAGAGCGGCTGGAAAGAAACCAGAAGATCCGTGGTTCAAATCCCGGCTATGGCATTGTATTTTTCATTCTGACTCTACGTTTCCAGAATTTAGCCTACACACGGCTAGTGTGAAAGAACAACCAATTTCCATTAATTGACCTAATAGTGGTTAACTATACAGCCCGGGCCTTAAAGTACTTAAATGTTGTAAGTCGCCATTAAGGCAGTTGTCTCAGTTGTTTATGAGAACTCCTAAGTGGTTTACCGGGAAAATAGGAGTCAGTTGGAGAATTTAATGTCATATCAGCACGTTGGCTATAGTAGCTCAGTGGTAGAGCGGCTGGACGGATACCAGAATATCCGTGGTTCATATTCCGGCTATGGCATTGAATTTTTCATTCTGACTCTACGTTTCCACAATTTAGCCTACACACGGCTAATGTGAAAGAACAATCAATTTCCATTAATTGACCTAATAGTGGTTAACTATAAAGCCCGAGCCTTAAAGTACTTAAATTTTGTAAGTCGCTATTAAGGTAGCTGTCTCAGTTGTTTATGAGAACTCCTAAGTGGTTTACCGGGAAGATACAAGCCAATTGGAGAATTTAATGTCATATCGGCACGCTGGCTATAGTAGCTCAGTGGTAGAGCGGCTGGACGGTAACCAGAAGATCCGTGGTTCAAATCCCGGCTATCCCATTGAATTTTTCATTCTGACTCTACGTTTCCATAATATAGACTACACACGGCTAGTGTGAAGGTACAATAAATTTCCATTAATTGACCTAATAGTGGTTAACTATAAAGCGCGGGCCTTAAAGTACTTAAATGTTGTAAGTCGCCATTAAGGTAGCTGTCTCATTTGTTTAAGAGAACTCCTAAGTGGTTTACCGGGAAAATACGAGTCAGTTGGAGAATTTAATGTCATATCGGCACGTTGGCCATAGTAGCACATTAGTAGAGCGGCTGGACAGAAACTAGAAGATCCGTGGTTCAAATCCCGGCTATGGCATTGTATTTTTCATTCTGACTCTATGTTTCCATAATTTAGCCTACACACGGCTAGTGTGAAAGAACAATCAATTTCCATTAATTGACCTAATAGTGGTTAACTATAAGTCCCGGGCCTTAAAGTACTTAAATGTTGTAAGTCGCCATTAAGGTAGCTGTCTCAGTTGTTTATCAGAATTCCTAAATGGTTTACCGGGAAGATACGAGTCAGTTGGAGAATTTAGTGTCATATCGGCACGTTGGCTATAGTAGCTCAGTGGTAGAGCGCCTGGATGGGAACCAGAAGATCCGTGGTTCAAATCCCGGCTATGGCATTGAATTTTTCATTCTGACTCTACGTTTCCATAATATAGACTACACACGGCTAGTGTGAAGGTACAATAAATTTCCATTAATTGACCTAATAGTGGTTAACTATAAAGGCCGGGCCTTAAAGTACTTACAGCATAGTAAGTCGCCATTAAGTTAGTTGACTTCTGTGTTTCTGAGATCTCCTAAGTGATTTACCGGGAAAAGTCAGTTGGAGAATTTAATGTCACATCGGCACGTTGGCCATAGTAGCTCAGTGGTAGAGCGGCTGGACGGAAACCAGAAGGTCCGTGGTTCAAATCCCGGCTTAGGCATTGCATTTTTCTTTCTGACTCTGCGTTTCCAAAATTTAGCCTACACACTGCCAGTGTGAAAGAACAATTAAATTCCATTAATTGACCTAATACTGGTTAACTATAAAGCCCGGGCCTTAAAGTACTTACATATTGTAATTCGCCATTAGGGTAGTTGTCTCGTGTGTTTTTGAGAACTCCTTAGTGGTTTACCTGGAAAATACGAGTCAGTTGGGGAATGATTTAATGTCATATCGGCACGCTGGCCATAGTACCTCAGTGGTAGAGCGGCTAGACGTAAGCCAGAAGATCCGTGGTTCAAATCCCGGCTACGGCATTGAATTTATTATTCTGACTCTACGATTCCACAATTTAGCCTACACACGGCCAGTGTGAAAGAACAATTAAATTCCATTAATTGACCTAATAGTGGTTAACTATAAAGCCCGAGCCTTAAAGTACTTACATATTGTAATTCGCCATTAGGGTAGTTGTCTCGTGTGTTTTTGAGAACTCCTTAGTGGTTTACCTGGAAAATACGAGTCAGTTGGAGAATGATTTAATGTCATATCGGCACGCTGGCCATAGTACCTCAGTGGTAGAGCGGCTAGACGTAAGCCAGAAGATCCGTGGTTCAAATCCCGGCTACGGCATTGAATTTTTTATTCTGACTCTACGATTCCACAATTTAGCCTACACACGGCCAGTGTGAAAGAACAATTGAATTCCATTAAGTCCCCTAATAGTGGTTGATTATAAAGCCCGGGCCTTAAATACTTACAACATAGAAGGTTGCAATTAAGGTAGTTGTCTCATGTGTTAATGAGAACTCCTAAGTGGTTTAACGGGAAGATACAAGTCAGTTGGAGAATTTAATGTCATATCGCCACGTTGGCCATAGTAGCTCAGTGGTAGAGCGCTGGACGTAAACCAGAAGATCCGTGGTTCAAATCCCGGCTATGGCATTGTATTTTTCATTCTGACTCTACGTTTCCATAATTTAGCCTACACACGGCTAGTGTGAAAGAACAATCAATTTCCATTAATTGACCTAGTAGTGGTTAACTATAAAGCTCGGGACTTAAAGTACTTTAATGTTGTAAGTCGCCATTAAGGTAGTTGTCTCAGTTGTTTATGAGAACTCCTAAGTGATTTACCGGGAAAATACGAGTCAGTTGGAGAATTTAATGTCATATCGCCACGTTGGCCATAGTAGCTCAGTGGTAGAGCGCTGGACGTAAACCAGAAGATCCGTGGTTCAAATCCCGGCTATGGCATTGTATTTTTCATTCTGACTCTACGTTTCCATAATTTAGCCTACACACGGCTAGTGTGAAAGAACAATCAATTTCCATTAATTGACCTAGTAGTGGTTAACTATAAAGCTCGGGACTTAAAGTACTTTAATGTTGTAAGTCGCTATTAAGGTAGTTGTCTCAGTTGTTTATGAGAACTCCTAAGTGATTTACCGGGAAAATACGAGTCAGTTGGAGAATTTAATGTCATATCGCCACGTTGGCCATAGTAGCTCAGTGGTAGAGCGCTGGACGTAAACCAGAAGATCCGTGGTTCAAATCCCGGCTATGGCATTGTATTTTTCATTCTGACTCTACGTTTCCATAATTTAGCCTACAGACGGCTAGTGTGAAAGAACAATCTATTTCCATTAATTGACCTAGTAGTGGTTAACTATAAAGCTCGGGACTTAAAGTACTTTAATGTTGTAAGTCGCCATTAAGGTAGTTGTCTCAGTTGTTTATGAGAAATCCTAAGTGGTTTACCGGGAAAATTCTAGTTAGTTGGAGAATAATTTAATGTCATATCGGCACGTTGGCTATAGTAGCTCAGTGGCAGAGCGCCTGGACGGAAACAAGAAGATCCGTGGTTCAAATCCCGGCTATCCAATTGAATTTTTCATTCTGACTCTACGTTTCCACAATTTAGCCTATACACAGCCAGTGTGAAAGAACAATTAAATTCCATTAACTTATCTAATAGTGGTTAACTATAAAGCCCGGGCCTTAAAGTACTTACATGTTGTAAGTCGCCATTAAGGTGGTTGTGTCATGTGTTTATGAGAACTCCTAAGTGGTTTACCGAGAAAATACAAGTCATTTGGAGATTTTAATGTCATATAGGCCCGTTGGCTATAGTAGCTCAGTGGTAGAGCGGCTGGACGGAAACCAGAACATGCGTGGTTCATATCCCGGCTTAGGCATTGAATTTTTCATTCTGACTCTACGTTTCCACAATTTAGCCTACACACGGCCAGTGTGAAAGAACAATTAATTTCCATTAATTGAACTAATTGTGGTTAACTATAAAGCCCGGGCCTTAAAGTACTTACATGTTGTAAGTCGCCAATAAGGTAGTTGTCTCATGTGTTTATGAGAACTCCTAAGTGGTTTACTTGGAAAGTATGTGTCAGTTGGAAAATTTAGTGTGATATTGGCACGTTGGCCATGGTAGCTCCGTAGTAGAGCGGCTGAACGGAAATCAGAAGATCCGTGGTTCAAATCCCGGGCATGGCATTGGATTTTTCATTCTGACTCTACGTTTCCTCAATTATATATATTTTATTGCCTTTTTTAAGTAGAGGAAGGATTGCATCCCACAAAAGTATTCGCTAATGAAATATCACTGAAAATACGAGTTTTGAGAAATATGAGTCATTTCTGGAAAAGTCCGTGTGTTCGTATGTTTCTATCCACCAGACTGTGAACAGTATAACTCAAAAATGAAATGTCAGTTAAATACCAAAGTTGGTAGTGAAGCTCAGTAACATCCAAGGATACGGCACAAAGATACCCCAACACAGCACACGCTTTATTTGGAATATTTATCGAGTGTTTTACAGAATGGTCCTTGTCATTTTGAATAACATACCAAAGTTCTAAGACTTTTTTTTAACAAATGAAATATATAACTAATTTAATGGGAATGTCCACAGAAGTAAGTTCTCTTTATTTTGATTTTGTAAAGTATAAGAGCAAAAGCAAATCTTACCGCACAAAATATGTAGATGTGGTTAAAACACAGAAAGTTATTTGAAATAAATTTTATATTCTACTTTGCAGACCCTGTGTCCAGTATTTAAACTTTAGTCTCAAGTAGGATAAAGTTAACCAATTTAGTTTTACTGAAATGGGACATTGAACTGAAATACCAGAAAAACTGGTTCACTAATATGAAGGGAGTTTAAGTATATACAGCAAATTCAAAACTATATCAAATTTGGTACTGAACAAGTTATTTGTTAAAATTATTTAGTAAATACATATCACATTGAGTCTTGTGTGATTGTGTTTGTAGCTTTGTATGTGTAACGTGCGTTACCCAGTGCGTGCATCATTGAGCGTATGCAATGTTCCAATGGTAAGCTTCGTGTGATAGATTCAAGAACATCGATTCGGGTTGACAGTTCTTAATGATGTCTGTACATACGAATATTGAGATCCTTAACATCCAGGCACTGTACCAAAATTATACTTGGATTAGATTACGATACAGAGTGGATTTGGCGCTGTGACCACTCTTGATCTATTGTACCTATGCCCAAAGCGGCGTAACCCAGCGAGGAAGATTGAGACGGGAGAAGAAAAGGGTGGCCGAACTAGGAAGTCACCTCAGTGGAGAGGGCAGTGTCCCTCTTATTTACCAGTTGGAGACTCCCTGACAGGCCAACATAACGGACACCCCGATTGCTGTGTTCCGAAACGGTCCACCAGTTAGGACCGGAAGCAGTCATACTGAAGAAGGAAGTGTTCACCTTGAGCATATCCTGCCATGCAGCGCCGACAAGCCCGCCGTCACCTTCTACCCTGAAAGAGACCACCAGAGGAGAGATGTAGTGAAATGATAATGGAGATGAAAACAGGGCCGTAGTGCAGGGGAAACACGATGCACTCCATTTTCTTTTTTTGTTTTTGTATTTTACGTCCTCCAAATTTTTAAGTCATATCGGACGATGAATAAAATGTTTTAAATGTGTCCAGGGCCCATAGAGCTTAGAGTTACCTGACACTCGTCTTTCAGGATAAGGGCAAACCCCGGAAGCAACCTTATCCAGGTAACTCACCCTGACCGAGATTCGAACTCGGGACCTCTTGAATGTGAGGCAGACACGCTACCACCACGCTACCCAGGCGGGCTGATGTACTCCGTCCCCCTACTATTTTTCGGAGGGGACGCAGTCTCTTTACTAATATTATTTTTACTGGAAATTAATTGTTCTTTCACACTAGCAGTGTGTAGGACGCACTATGAAAGGGTAGACCCAGACTGAAAAATTCAATGCCATAGCCGGGATTTGAACCACCAAACTGACACGAGTCAGTTGGAGAATTTAGTGTCATATTGGCACGTTGGCCATAGTAGCTCAAATGGTTAGAGCGGCTGGACGAAAACCAGAAGATCCGTGGCTCAAACACCGGCTATGGCATGGACTTTTTCGGTCTGGCTCTACCCTTTCATTATTTATACTTTTTTTAATTCATTACCTTTCCTAATTAAAACATTCAAAATACTGCGTGATTTTCAGTAACAAATTACAACAGTAGTAGGGCGAAATTAATTGTAATACACGTCGTAATTCCAAGATACGGCATTAAACGTAGAGCCACATACTATTTGCAGGAGGGTTGAGTCTGAGTGACCAGTTCAGCGAAAGTTTTGTGCATTCATGCTTGGGGCTGGGACTTGACAAACATCCCAATAAAAAAGAACAGTATACACAAGGCGGGTAATGCGTGCTACGTGTCGAAGTTATTGTAATTTGAGCCTACTCCTCTTGCATCGTGTAAACGTTTCTACGACCAATATGTGAGATTTTAGAAACCCTTGAATTCACTTTGTCAGTCTAGTGTCAGATCCGGAGAGTAGTTCTTTGTTGTTTCAATCTGGAATATGACAAGATTCCGTAAAGTGCTATAAACTATTGTTTAAATATAGAATATTATTGGCGCTATAGCTTTTTTGAAAATTATGAAACGTACTATATTCGATTATGTTATAGATACTAAACCTTAATTCGCAGTTTCCTCTTATACAATTGGACGCTGAGAAACACAGCAGTCAAAATTTCTCAGTATAAGAGGAACCTAACCGCCGATTTATAATAGCAGCGGCTGATTTCACATATTAAATTGAAGAATAAAGTTGTTCGATCATTTCAGATTTCCCGGCAGGTAGGGCTTGTGTATACCCCGGCGGAGAGTGGGGTTGCAATGTATTGGATCAGTAAGAAACCGGTGTCTTTATATTGGCTGCCAACAGATGGCCGCAACAGACATTTATTACAACACAAATAAAAATGAATATAAGTTGCTTATGAACCAACAAGTTGTGACCTGTTACAGAAGCCCCCCTCGCAAGGCAACTAGAGGTGGTGCACCACTGTCCTAAATTTATAGCACGCAAAACAAAACAAAACGTGATAAACCGGATCTTGTTTAAAACTAAGCGGTCTTTTGATATCAATATAGATGGCGCTCTTTGAACTGCAGCAGCTAAAGCGAATCCGTAAATTAAATTAAAAAACTAGAACTTTCTCAGTTTAACACAGATCCTGACCTCCGGTTTATATGATTTGCATCTTATTCCACAAAATAAATTGTAACATTGTTTATATCATATTTCCCGGAAAGGGGAGGCACCCAGAGGGTATAGGGTTTAGTTGTTTTGGATAAATTCAGCATCGTCCTCCACTTTTCTTTTTCAAAGTCACGTGAACACAAACACACGAACCTTCTATAGAAATTATTGATAAAGTCTCAAAACTCATATTACAAGTGAAATTTCGGTAACAAATATTCGTGTGAAATGCAATACTTGCCCTACATAAAGGAAAACGGGAATTAGAATACTGTGCTTGAGGCACTTTCTGATTTCCCGTCCCGAAATCGAACCAACATCCTTTCGCATAGCAAGTAAGTACACTGCGGTTTCAGCAACTTCATTTTTCTATACTCCAGCTGTACAACATATACGCACTTTGCTGAAAGGTTAGGATAGAGCGGGACCATTTCGCTCATTTCCAATTTATGGTGTTATAAAACAAAGGAAAAACAATTTTTTTTTCAGTTAAACATAGAGCAGAACAGGATTTATTAATCCCTTAAAGCATACAGATGCTACAAATATAGATATTTTACTTGATAAAGATGTGATCAAATAAAACAGCGAATGTTGCATAGAAATAGAATCTCAGAATTAACGAGGATATTAAGCCCAGTCCTGGGTCTATTAGCGCTCACAATACTTTGCATTTTAATTAAATGCATTTGCCACAAATGAAGCTTTTCTTACGAACTGCACCAATGCACACTTCGTGAAACCATAGTCCACGTTTCTGGCATCTTTATCCAGTCTCCTTTGGTTGCTGATTGCGGAGAATAAAACTTTTAACCTACAGAATCCAATCTTCTTCATCACTGCATTCTATTTTGACTGGAACCAAGTCATCACTTGACTCACTATTCCCACAATTTCCTTTTACAATAGGTTTACACTTTGCGTTTTCTTCTGTTTCCATCTTCAACTTCCTTTTCAACCGGTATTCTTGAATATTAGAGTCTGACGTCAAATGTTTGGTTCCTTCAGATCTGCGGCGCTTCTTCAATTCCTTCTTTTCTGGAGTGGCAATAATGGTAGAAAATGGAGATGCTGTTTTCGGCGTTGGCTGTACGCTGGCACTTGTTGAAGCCTTTTCTGAAGTTTCTGGTTGGAACTGCTGTGAAGGCAGAAACTGGTCTTCAAGAATAACCAAGGGGTTGAACGGAAATATGCCTGTGCATTCAAAACCTCTGACAGCGTTTCCAACTGTTGCTCCTTTACTCCATGCTCTGGACAAGAGTTTCCCAAAATCAGATTTGTTAATGCCACTAGTTGGGTTTGAGTGCAGATAATTTGTTGCTTCTTGATGGTAGAACGACTTTATTGGTTTAAAAACTGTTCGATCAAAAGGCTGCAGAACGTGTGTCGTATTTGTTGGTAGACACAACATCTCAATTTCATTTTCTCTGCAGTAATCCATGCTCTGCAATGAAGAATGAGAACCATGGTCATCAAGAAGTAGCAGACACTTTCCTTGTAAACGATGTTTCTGAAAGTGGTGGAGCCATTTAAGAAACATGTTTTCATTGCTGTAGCCTGAATCGCTCATGGCCACTTCAGAACCAGGGGGCAAATCCTGTTTGTACATCTCTCGGAGCCTTGCACCCTTAAATATTACAAATGGAGGAATAAACGCACCACTCGCACTACAGCAAGCAACCAAGGTAACATTTTCCCCTCTCTCGACGCCAGTTAAATTCACTACTTCCCTAGCACATTTTGCTGGCGCAATGTTAAGGCTCAATGCGCACTCGTCCATATTGAAAACCAAATGAGGCTTGGCATTAATGTTCAACTCTGTAGCTAAATTCTGATAAAGCAGAAAAAAATCTGCTACTGCTTTTCTATTTGATTCCTCTGCCCTTGCTTTAGAAAGACCTTCAAGTTTTCTTAGAGGGAGGTCATTGTTTCTCCTCATAAATCCTGTGAACCAATCTTTACCAGCAGATTTTGACTGTGTGGTCCATGGATTATTTATTTTCTTAGTAGTAGCATATACAAACATTGCCCGTCGTATTTGCTCCGGTGTACATCCAAAGCCTCTTGCCGACAAGTATTTTAACCTGGAAACTAAATCTTTCTCCTCCTCCAGACTGAACACTGTAGGATCACCAACTGATTTGGACACTACTGCTCCTAATGCTTCTTGGCGTTGGTGTGCATGAACTCGATCCTTGAGTGTAGAGTAAGGCACTCTGAAAAGGTCAGCTGCTCTTCTCATACTTACATCGCCGTTTAATACGCTCGTAACAGCGCGAGCAATGTCGTCCTCCGTACAGTTTCATTGCAGCTTCCTCTGTTTATATGTGCGTACCATCTGAAACGATCAAATAAAATTCCATAATAGTTGTATAAGAAATAATTAAGTTAAAAGATTACAAAAACCTATATTGTAACTAGGCGAGAATAACCCCTCTGCTTGGGCGTAATGCTCCAACTGCCGAACTTTTGAAACTGCGCGCCATGTGAGAACTATGGTAAAAGAAACGCGCCATCTGCCATGCATGGACGTAACCCAAACCATAATCTACACTGACACTGATTTTCAAACGAAAATCTATCTGCAGATACTAGATCCCAATTCTACCGAGCGTACGCTCAGCCTGTACTCGACAATGGTTACTTACCTTGTAACCCTCTTCTGTTAATACTGTTGAAGCAGCTGCCTACAACCTCCAAGCAAATTCACAGAAACGTCGCACAAACACCAAGCTTGACACTGAACTGGCGGGGAAGTCATCGCTGCACATGATAGTTGCGCAGTAAACCGTTTCCTTTATTCGGGCGGAAAAGCCCCGTGAGCGGAAAAGCCCCGTCCTACCCTACTGCTAAACTTACTATAATGTTAAGTAGATGGAAATGCAACCTCGGTATGAGAAGAACAGTGAACGAATTTATGTAAGCAATTGTAGCAATAAAACTGTTTCTGCATTTCAAAATTTGCGCTGATGGACTGATTGTGTATCAAGAAGATGTAGGGTTGTTTTCTATTGATTCTATTTGCTGAGATCGTTTTGTATCATGCTCAAGATATTGTCTGTCGAAAGATGGCAGCATCAGGCTCCTAAAAGTGAACACAAGTTCCAACTTGTTTCTCATTACTCATACTATGGCTATTTTGGATGCGAGGTTTGTCACTATTCTCCAATAGAGACGTCATTAGGAATTGCCAAACGATATCGACGTCCCCCTGGTCCTGTGGGTAAGTGATACAATGTAGAGCCCACTTCTCTTATTTCCATAGAAATTTGCTACTCATCTTTTTTCATTGTTTTGACTCAAAAAATTACTTCACTCTCAACAATTGGCTAGTTCTACTGAGCTGAACCAAGTATTATCAAATATGGTTTTGGTGCTATCTTCATTAGCTTGCTCCTTCTCTCTACAAGCAACCCAAACCTAGCTGTGTCCTTACCAACATACAAATAGTCATTGTAGAAATAATCTATTCTTTCATCTGTCACGGACATCCGTTTCGAGCTATGGACATTTTTAACTCGCAGTGTCCTCTCAAGTAATTACCATTTCATCAATGCATGCACGGGCCTCTAAAGTACAATATTGTTCTGAATTTTTGATGCCTATTACCAACCAATAGAACATTTAGATCATTGCAGCTTTTAAGTGCCTTGGTTGCATATCTACAGGATTATCAAGGAGCAAATCTTACAGAAGATCGGCAAACCACTTAGTGAATATATTAAGGTAAGTATTTCATTGTTACTGGAACGAGTGCTACTGCTACTTGAAAGTAAACATTTGTATCATTTCCAGAATTACCTTACACAGAATATCATTATATGGCAGGAAAGGGAGATTCAAATGTACGTGGGGTTTGAAACATGCCCTAGAGCATATTTTCGCTTTGTTTCTTATAGGTGGTACTAGTGTAGCTTGTTGTGTCTGATAATTCACACGAAATTCTCAGTTGGGAGTATGGAAAATTTTGTAAGGTTATTTAAATATAACTCGTCTTTTCGACGAATATTGCAATACTTATCAAATGTTTGTGATTTTGGAAGGTGTATTGTGCTATGTCGTGGATAAAGAGATGGTATTCCTTACATCGAGGTGTATACACTATGGGAACACGTTAATTTCAGCAGCAGACTAAGAGTCCCCAGTAGAGCTTTAAAAGGAATTGAAAATGTATCTCCCTCCGTAAGGGCTGTGCCTCACCATTGCACTTCTGGTGGGCTGATGCTGTTACTGAGCTCCCAAAAATTTTAAGAAAAGATTACTTGGACGATATTTTTTATGTTGGGGTTGCGTTTGCGCTGTTCCAGAATAATCATTTCATAATTAGTCGTCTAGACAGAATTCATTTCTTTATATTAATGGGGAAACATAAGTAGCGAGGGATGTTTAGAGCTCTTCCTGCTCTGCGTTTCTCCCAATATACATTAAAAGGTCATTAAAAGTCGAAAACTGTTTTGCCTAACAAATTCTCAACCCTCATGGTCAGTGTCGTTTTTTTATTTATTTTTGTGTGCATTTTCAACGTTTTCGTGAGTGTTGTTAATCAAATAACTTCGTATGCAAGTAATGGGACGTTAGTATTTCATTGTTACTGCAACGAGTGCCACTCCTACATGAAAATAAACATTTCATCACTGCTAGAATTACCTTACACAAAATATCGTATCATGGCGGTAAAACAAGAGGGCACAAAGCAGATCAGACCTAGGCCCTCTACTGGTAGTGGAGTGTTGTGCAAGGAAGGGCGAACGATTAGGTTGGACGTCTCTTTTTTCTTCTCTCCCCCCTGTTAAGTCAATCCGCTATGTTTTTTACGTGCCTAGTTGCAACCTCGGGCGTTTGTAGCTCTCTCCAGGATCGATGTCGTGACCGTCCAGAGATAGTTTGAAATAGCCCCTATAGAGCAAAATTTTCGCCTTGTTACTTATAGATGGCGATCATGTAGCTTGTTCTCTCTTATATTTCAGACGAAATTCAGTGATGGCAACATAGGAAATATTATAAAATTATGGAAATATAACTCGACTTTTAGGTCGCAAGTTAAAATATTTACCAAAATAATTGACTTCGTGAATTGCATCGTAATATGCAATGGATAAAAGGAACGGTATTCAATATAATAAGATGTTCACACTTTGGGAAATATTGATTTCATCAGCGGAATCGCTGTCCCGGAATAATCTATTCACAATTAATCGTACAGAAAGGATTCTAATGGCAAAACATAAGTAGGTAAGCCTGTTCAGAGCTAATCCATGGTCAGCGTTACTGCCAATAACATTGAGGGAGTCATTAAAATTCGCAAAACTGTTTTGTTTAACAAATTCTCAACCTACGTGTGCATTGTCGTTTTTTATTTACTTTTATGTGCATTTTCATCGTTTTCCTGTGTGCGTCTATCAAATATTTACGTATACAAATAGTATGAGTGCAGTAGCTGAAGGTTATTTCATTGTTGCTGGAACGAGCTACATGAAAATAAACATTTGTATCACTTTCAGAAATACCTTACACAGAATAGAGCTACATGGTGGGAAAGGACGATTCAAATGAACCAAATATAGAGCGCACTTTCGCTTTGTTTCTTACAGTTGGCAATGGTGTAGCTAGTTCTGTCGCTAACTCAGAACAAATATAGAGATGGCAGCGTAGGAAATATTGTACAGCTATGGAAATATAACTCGTTTTCAGCGACGAATGTTGCTATAGTTGACAAAGTAGTTATGAATATCGCAAAGCGCATTGTAATGTGCGGTGGATTAAAGGGATGGTATTCCTTATAACGAGGTGTTTACACTTTGTGAACATATTGTTGATCTCAAGAACGGAATGGGAGACCCTGTTAGAAGTTTAAAGGCAACTCAAAAGTGCTGTACTTCCAGGGAGTAGGGCTGTGCCATTGCACTACTGGTGAGCCTATCCTGTTTTAAAGCCCCCTAAAACAAGGAAAAATAACACTTCTCGGGGCTAAAGTTTTGTTAGTCGGAATTGCGCATCGCGCTTTTCCGCAATAATCTCTTCACATTTAAGGTTTTAGGAAGATTTTGGGGTAGCCATGCTTACCTAAGTGTGTTTAGTTTGTGTCTGCTAGGCGCTAATTCGAACACACGTGTGTGTAGTCATTAGAAGTTGAGAAACAATTTCGGCCAAGAAATTATCAGGTTTCACGTGCAGTGTCGTTGTCTACTTATTTTGATGTCTATTTGTAACGTTTTCCCGAGTGGTATTTATCAAATAACTTCGTGTGCAAGTAACGGCACGTTAGTATTTCATTGCTACTGCTACATGACAATATACATCTTTATCCCTTACAGAATTCCTTTACACAAAATATCGTAATATGGCGGGAAAGAAAGATTTAAATATCCCTTCTAGGGCGCACTTTACTTTGTTTCTTACTAATGGCAGTAGTGTAGCTTGTTCTCGCTGATGATTCATATGAAATAGTTGGCAGCGTAAGGGATATTCTAAAATTATGGAAATATAACTCATCCTTTGTGATGCATGTAGCAATATTTACCAAATATTTATCTCCTAGTAAATTGCATCGTAATATGTAGTGGATAAAGGGGATGGAATATCCTATAATGAAGTGTTTCCACTATGGGAACATATTGATTTCATCTGCGAACTAGGAGTCCCTAGTAGAGCTGTAAAAGGAATTCTAAATCTTGTCTCGCCTCTTAGGGGTTGTGCCTTGTCTTTTGCACTTCCGGTGGGCTGATCCTGTTATTTAGCTTCCCCAAGCAAAAAAAAAAAAAAAGAGAGAGAGAGAGAGAGATTACTCCGTCGCTAGCTTTTATGTGGGGATTGCGTTCGCGCCGTCCTGGAATAATCAGTTCTCAGTTAATCATCTAGAAACAATTCATTTTATTACGTTAAAGGGAAAACAGGTAGCGAAGCATGTTCAAAGCTTTTCCGTGCTTTGATACCTACACCCGGCATACCTACATAAGAGGAGCCACTGTAAGCTGAAAAATGTTTTGGCTGACAATTTCTCTACTCTCATGTGCAGTGTCATTCTTTATTTATTTTTATTGGTATTTTCAAAGTTTTCCTGTGTGACTTTATCAAATATCTTTGCATGCTAACAGTAGGAGCGCAGTAGCTGGAGATTATTTCATTGTTGCTGGAACGAGTGCTACTGCTACATGAAAATGAACATTTGTATCACTTCAAGAATTACCTCAAACAAAATATCGCTACATGGCGGGAAAGAAAGTTTCAAATGTACGTGGCGGTTTCAAACAGCACCTAGAGAGCGCACTTTCGCTTTGTTTCTTACAGATGGCACTGGTGTAGCTTGTTCTGTCGATAATTCAGAGGGAATACTGAAATGGCAGCGAAGGAAATATTGTAAATATAACTCATCTTTTAGGATGCATGTTACAATATTTACCAAAATAATCATGAATATCGCAAAGTACATCGTAATATACATTTGAGCCTCGTAAAACAAGAATCAATAACTCGGGGCGGGACTTTTGTTAGTCGGGATCAGAGGGTGTTAAGTGAGAGCACAATTGGAGCACTGTATGTGCTCAATGTTGCACGTACTGGTTAACGATGTCTTTCCAGGCTGCCAACATAGGGAACCTAGACGCAATGTAGTGTAAAGGAAGTAATTTTAAACAATATACTCTTTAATACATAAAGTTATATATCAGTTTAGTACATATAAAACCATTTAGTGTAATAATAGTAAATTAGTTATGTGGCAATTTAGCTCAATGTATATCACTAAAACACTACTGTTGGCCAGCTATGTTCTATTTGAGATTAAATTTGAAAGTTGGCAACAGAGTCTGTGAAAACGTAGAAGAGCAAATTTAGATGCCCCATCGATGTTCCCACTCCCACTCATTTATCTAACTCTCGAAGCTGGCACTTGGAGCTCGTTGTTTAATCTCAATTGCTCACGCTAGATGGAATTGGGTTCGACTTATGTTAAAGACCAAAATTGTCAACACAAAAATTCGACAGCTGTGTGTCATTCTAAATGATTTAAACAAATAACAAATATTTAGATCAAAATGTAATATACTCTGTCAAGTACTGCATAGAACGTACTTAGTAGAACAGGTTGGACTGTATCTGAGTTTATCTGGGATGTGAATAAAACTTATAATTGACTAATTGTTTCTTATTTGTGACGAAATTTCAAAGCTGGAATTTGTATTTCAATATTATCAAACCGAAAGTAAACCTGTAAGGCAAATACTTAGGTTTCTGAAACGCGCGAGGAGGGCATATGAGCAGCAAGAAAAAGTGAAGACCTGTAGATAAGCAGGGCGTAGATACGTAATAAAGACGCAAACACGGGAGAATCATATTTTGGGCTAGCGTGGATTGTACCTGCAGTGCATATACATTTATCTTCCCCACTCTTTTGATTAATGCAGCAGTTAGAGGTGAAATTTGTTGAAGCATTTTCACGAAATGCTAAACTGAATTTGGTGTGTTGGTGTTAACCACATGTTGTTGATAAGGATATCACACAAAAAGCTTATCTAGCAGTTTGTTAAATATGAAGAAGTGCCCTTAAGTGCAGGGTAGAGCAAGCAGAAGAAAAGGGATGGAATATATAAAGTGGGTAGAAAAAATCCCTACAATTAAATATTGTGAGTTACGTATAACGCTGCAGAAAATTGTGTTATATATTTGCAAATTTACTTATTAATGGGTAGTAATTTATGCCTATATAATTTTATATTTCACTGCGGAAACTCAGATCTTGATTATAGCAATTTGCTGTTTGCTCATTTCATCTGGTGCTATTAACAAATCAACTGTTATCAACTTCAACTTATCAACAGGAAACTATGTCGAATTTGGCGCTCAAAAGAAGAAACTGCCTGAATATTCAGGTCTACTAAAACAGTCATTTTGCTTCAATATACTTTAAGCTCAGTATTCCTGAGTATTGTGATTGGAAATTCCACCTCAAAGCAGCTTCCTTTTTTTTTCTTTTTTTTATCCTTTCTATGCGCAATACATCTAATGGAGTTTAATATATAGGTATTCTGAAATATTGATTACCATAGCAAACAGCCCTAAAATATGTTTAAGTTTGTTCCTCTTAAAATTATACTGGATTTATTCTGTTAGTGTTTATTGTAAATGCTTTTGCAGTAAAATGTAACGCTGAAACGTCACTGGAAGCATCAGGCCATGGACTGCGAGGGTGTGGAGGCACGCAGAGCAGTTCTTCCGCTACTGGAGTGGGCCATGAACTACCCTTCCAACCATTCACACCTCGAGTGACCCTAGAGAATACCTTGGGATCCCAGATTCTAAAATGAAAAAACCGGGACACTTTTACATTATGTTATCGGAAAACCGAAAGACCTGTTACATATACAAATAGGGTAAATAACGAATTAATTCAGATATTGGCACAGTACCATTAGCTGAAATTATTTAACATGATCCATGATATCAGATTTCCCTACACGGCTAACGCTAAACACACTGTGACAGAAATTACACTCTACTTCAGATCCAGGTCTAGTACTTTCAATACTACTTCCACTTCAAAAATGTAAATTGCTCTTTAACAGAATCAGTAAATATACACTTTGCTTAGGCATCTTAATTTACTTCACAGTTAAAGTAGAAACAAATTAAACCAAATAATAACTTAAGTAGCCACGTGTTCACCTTGGAAGCATGCACAGAATGAGATAGATACAAGCCAATCCGCGTCTTCTGTAGAAACTAGAACGCAACTTCCGCCGATAGTAAACATAAGCTTCGGTACCAACATAACAATCAATAGCGAAATATTTACCTTTTGATACTTACCTGATTATGTGGGAAAACATATTTCTCCATGACAAGGAATGCAAGTGCAATAAAATTAGAGATATTTCGTGTATTTAAGATGCAAAGGTATTCAGTACTAATGAACTTCTAAAAAACGGGGACATTTAGCGTCCCAGGTAGAACATTTCAGGACACCGGGACAATTGAACAAAATAGGATAAAATCCGGGACTGTCCAGGTAAAACCGGGACGTCTGGGATCAGTAAGAATGCATTTCCTCTGAGCAAGCATCCACACCGTTTGTCCAGCACCGCTATGACCAATGAAACCTGGAAGTATATTGTGACTTTGTGGGTTCGTGAAATGAAAAGTCCAATTTCACCACTCAAAAATGTTCTTTATTTCCACCGACTTACAGTTTAACACTTGCCAATTACACAGCATTACTTGCTGCACACAATTACAATTCACCAGTCCGTCCGTTACAATTTCACTTGTCCTCGCGATTACATTAACTCCGATGCACATACCAGTTACGTACAGTCTTCCGTTGCACAATCCTTTCGTTCATTAACACGTCACTAACACTGCCTTCTTACACCAAGAACTGTCCTCACTCACACACTAACCAACTGATTGACCAACTCCACTCTGTCTGTCTGTAACCCCCTTTAAATAGGAATATCGCCAACTTCTGGTGTTTACAGGATTGTTCTAGTAGCAGAAAGATCGAGAAACAGGTGTAGAGAAAACAGGCGACACAGTCATGTTTTTTCCCTGACCACAGCCTGTCACCACTACAAGACGAACGAGGAGGAGGTGTGGCTAACCGAACCTCCCCTACCTTCCGCTGCCAGCTGCTTTCACAGGGTGTTCTAGCGCTCCCGTTACAATATTTAAAAAATTAGAAGGAAATAGAATGAAAAGGAAATAAGGAAAAGAAAGGAGCAGTATGTTGGCAACCTCCCCAGCATTCGTCTCCCTGTTATTGCCTACTTCCAATGATGTTATCTCGTTTTGTAGTTTTTTTTTTACATTAGATCGCACTTTTGCTTCAAAAGACAGCAAGGGGAAATCTGGCTTCCTCCGTATTCTACTCTTAATTTGATTCTTCGTTCCCCAGGTCGCGACTTCGAAATGGGCCGGGGGACGATGGGTTTTTTCAAGCGTAAACATCTTTAGCATAGCTTCCTAATGAAGGGAAGTAAAGCTGGTGTTTCCGTGTGCTAGATTTATAGCACATAATGGAGCACCAATCCTGATAAGGAGTCTTATAAGCAAAATTAAACAGTAACTCACGCCTAATAGACTACCCGACGGTGTGAACCAAGCAGATAGGGACTGAGCATAAGAAAAACATGACTTCATATTTATAATAGCAGTGGTGGATTTCAAATAGTAAATTGCGCAATAAAGCGGTTCCTTCATTTGAAATTTCCCGGCAGGGTGGTTTGTGGATTGCCCAGGGCAGAAAGGGGTAGCGATGTATTAGATCAATAAATAGAGACCGGCTGAGTGGAGGCCTTAATATTGGCTTCCAACAGATAGCAGTAACAGACATTTATTGAAACTCAATTCAAAATGAACTTCAATTTTTATAAACCAACAATCTCTGAACTTTAGCTACAGAAGCTTCCTTCGTAAGGGATGCAGCAGTTGTGTATCCGTGTCCTAGATGTACAGCACGCAAAAATTCACCGAGGTTGATAAACAAGCCTTTGAGGGAAATTAAATGGTCCTTCGCGTCCGATATAGATGGCAACCCTGACAACAGCAGCAGCTTAAGGGAGTCCGAACACAAAATAAAATAAAAAATCTC
>CM060950.1:21004402-21104402 GCA_030765055.1 Mantis religiosa | reverse complement strand
GTATAATTTCCCTAACAAAGATGACAAACGGTTAATATTCATTAAGCCATCAGTTTTTGTTCCACGCTTATCTTGTATCCCTCAATTTTATTTAAAACACGTGAAATGAGCAAGGTGCGTGAGTAAATATTACCGATATATGTGTTATACTTAAGCTACAGGTAGACCGCAAACAAACTGCGGTCGGTGTACGCATGCGCGAGGAGAGCATTGTAACGGGAGTTTTTGTTTTCTGATCTGAGTATTAGGGGGCCATGTAACGAAAATATAAAAAAAATGATGAACGGTTGCCAGGAAAAGAAAATCAATAATGTTGCTTGATGTGAAAAGAGGAAAAGTTTTGCATAGAAAATCAATAATCTTCATAAAGAGATATGTGTTCTGTAATCTTGTTAGTGATGAGTAGACGTGCAGGAGTAAGGAGTTTTATGTAATTAATGGAATCTTTTTATTAAAGAAGTAAGAATTTATCGATATGCTGGAGGTAACCTGCAATGATTGATTAGAAAAGAAAGTTCTTCTCCAAAATTGTATTTATTTCACTCTGAACCAAACCTGAAAACGAGAGATCTCATGACTCTTATTTAAACTAAGATGATACAATTGCTGACCAGAAGAAACTGAGAAGAGAAAGAATTGTGCTTCCAACATAGAAATCTTGCTTCGGCCTTCTCCCCTTCTACACCATCCAAGCATCACGTGACTCCCACCCCTCCCCTCGTACATGCGACAGAGCGCAAACAACACGAAATGCGTGTATTTTATGCTGTTTTGATTTTCAAAGTTAACAGAAAATAATTACCTCGGACATGACCTCACAATCGATCAATAAATAGAGAGAACCATAGTTTCTTTAAACCCTGAGCAACAAAGCAGTGATTCGGCAGAAAATGCAAAGAGTGAATGCGAAAGCGAGTTAAATAGATAACCAGTGCAGCTTGCGCGATGTAGGAGAGGCAACCTAAAATAACGATAGAGGGGGAAAGCTAGAGGACTCCAGTTGTGGTAAGCCAAGCCACTGCCATTCAATTTTAGGAAGCAAACTACTGCCATCTGTTGGCAACCAATACTAATGACATAGTGTTTGACAGGTAATCAATAAAATTAACCCCACACGCCACTGTCTTGCCATCCCTTGCCGGGAAATTTGAAATGCGCTAACAGTGTCGTTGCTGAATTACTAAAATGCTCCTAATAATGAATGCCACTTCCAATTACCTGTCCGTCCATTTCATCTCCATTATAATTTTACACATCTCTCCTCTGGTGGTCTCTTTCAGGGTAGAAAGTGCCGCCGGGTTTGTCGGCGCTGCATGGCAGGATATGCTCCTGCTAAACACTTTGGCCACCTCGGTAGCGTGGTGGTAGCGTGTCTGTCTCACGTTCAAGATGTCCCGATGTCGTGAGTTACCTGGATAAGGTTTTTCCGGGGTTTTTGCTAATCCTGAAGGACGAATGTCGCGTAACTCTAAGCTTTATGGACCCGGGGCTCATTTGAGCATCATTTCACCCATCTCATTTATCGTCCGAGTGAGTGAGTGTGGTGTTCTAGGGCCCGTCGACAACCAGGTCATTTGGGCCTTCATCGACCGATATGACAAAGTTGGAGGTCGTAAATTACAACAACAAAAATGGTAAACATTTCCTTCTTCGGGGTGACTGCTTCCGGGCCTAACTGGTGGGTAGTTTCTAAGCCAAAGCGGTTGGGATGCAGGTTATGCTGACCTGCCGGGGAGTCTCCAACTGGAAATAAGTGTACCTTGCCCTCTCCACTGTCCTAACTTCCTAGTTGGTACACCCATTTCTTCTCCAGTGTCAATCTACATCACTGGGATGCCCCGCTTTGGGCACATGTACGATAGATTAAGAGTGGTCGCATGCCGAATCCACTCCGTACCGTAACCCAATCCAATCCAAGTATAATTTTGGTACATCGCATGGATGTTAAGGTTCTCACTCGGTAACGCTGTGTATTCCTACGTTATATATTCAAAGCTACAAACACAATCACAAGAGACCCCATGTGATATGTATATACTAAATAATTATAAAAAATAACTTGTGCAGTACCAAATTTTATATAGTGTTTCAGTTTGCTATATCTACGTGGGCAGCCTTCACAAGGTGAAAACCGACCGCCCTCGCAAAAAATGGAGTTACCGAGCTGTCCCCGAAGGGTGCTCGGCGCCTCCGTGGGGCTTTCCGTAGGGCGACACCTAGAGACTAATAAGGTCCCCCCCAACCGGTCCGAAAACAAAAGACGAGTGGAAGGGGATACGCCACTTACGCGCGCCAACCCCAAAGGGGAAGGCTACCGAACAACCTCGGTTGGGATGCCTGTTGCTCTAGTACACCTTCTACTAGCTATGCAGGCTAGTACGTGGGAATTTATAGCTTCCCTCAATCCCCTCCGGAGATGTACCCGATCTCCCACGGGCATCGGAAACCACTGCCCCCTCGAGTCCAACCCAATCCGAAAAACTTCCCTACGGAGGAGCTCGGCAGTTAGGCCCAAGGTTCCTCTAGTAACGTCAGAGGTACCACGAGTGCTTAGGGTACGCAGCGCACGCACCACAGCACCTGAAGGGGACAGATTCCCCCCCCCTACGGGATTTAACGTCCAATGTCAATAAGATACGCGTTTAGGTTGCGTATTCTCATTGGCAATCTTGTGTCGAGATGTGGAATACAATATGACTTTTGTCTTCTGTAAGTACGTAAATTGGTTTTTGTTCTCATAGGACTTCAAAACCTTCACCTCCATTGAATTCTGGAAACATGATTACTGGATGCAGTACAGTGCTTCCTCTAGCACGTAGCAAACACAATAACAAGTTTTTTTTCCGACCTAAATGCGTCAGAAAACCCCTTTTTAGTGTAACACGTGTACCATTTTTGTGTGTAACGCTGTTTCTATTTTAATTTAAATTTTATAAATTTTAAATTTTTAATAATCTTAAATAAAGGCAACACGTATCTACCCGCTTTTTAAACATTTAATTGTGCATCAAGCTCGTTATTCACCTTGTTTGTACAAAGGAATGTGTAATTGAACTATTTCTGTAGCAGTCATGTTAAATTTGGAGCAGACTAAAAATTAAGTGGTTATGGAAGGGTGGATTGCGAGCCATACGAACGTAATACATTTGCTGGCTATTTTAAACCGACGACCTTCTTCACCAGCAGAGAAATTAGAATTAACAAATAAAAGCACTGCGCGTCTTGCTGCTCCTAGATGGCACCACTAGTAAAATGTTTCAGCAAGGAGAAATAGTTGTAATTGTTTACAAGGTTTTATAACATATTGTAAAACTGACTTCTAAATATAGTTTATATTTAATTCTTTTATGATTAAGGGATAAGCAGAAGTAGCTATAGTGTATACTGAGATAACATAAAACAAAGAAATAGTTCTGGCTCAGAGTGAAAGTCTTCCGAAGAACATACATATTCAAGCTTATAGTTTCCTTTTAGCATGAATTCCCTGTAAATCTCATCGAAGGTCATCGAAAATACATTGGGTGCAATAATACCAACAACAGAAGTAATAGAATTGGACCTCCTTTGTTCAGTTTAGTCCAGTTTCATAGGAGCTATACGATTTTTATGCGTGTGGCATTTTTTTCTTATTTGTTCCATTTATACCCCACCTTTATCTCCAATGGTCACTTCGGCGGCCGTTCTTCTTTGGATTATATCGAAGTTGTTAACTCGTAATCGTTGAGATTCGGAACAAAAAAGACATGAAAGATTAATAGAAGAATGTATCATGAGATCAAGGTTTGCAGTTAAGGGCGATCAAAGAGAAAAGATAGAGTGAAAGGGTGTAAAACTAGGTGCGTGCTGTGATCGATAGAAATATGACGCTGGATTTGATAACAAATAAAGACGACGATACTACTGGTGCAAATAAAACACGTTTTGTTTGGTTGGTAAAAGTACCTAATGTAAAATGCGGGAACCCAACAATTGGTGGAAAAGGTAAAAGTAAGGCGGGTATAAATGATTCGAAGAAATATTTGATAAATTGAGTAGAAAGTGTTGTAAGGGTGATGAGGATGTGAACCTCGAAACTACGTAGCATCATTTGATAACAGAACAGAAGCCAGGTACATAGCAAGTAAGTGGGGAATGTGAATACAAAACCAAATAACTGTAAATGTAAAGAAAACACTAAAACTGGGCTGAATAGGCAAGGCAACTTTTAAGGGTAAGTGACGGATTCCCACCTGAAAATAATAGGAACTACATGCGTAATGCAGGAGTTTGCAAAGCAATAATCGTAATACTTGTATTAGCCATTTATAAATATCCGTTCTGAACCTCGATGAATAAATACATAAAATAGAAACAGAGAAAAGAAGATTACCAGCCAACAGATGTTTGTAAAAAGTGGTTTCAGAAACTTAAGGAAATAAGGATGTAGAATACCCGAAGTGATACGGAAGGAAATTTGTTTTATTCTTATGTACCTATGTTATGAGGCAGAAGTTCGGAAGGCATCACACCTTAGAAGTACTGTTCCTTACGCTATGCTGCTTCCAACACCGTATCCTACTCCTCAGGTGCAAGACGTGCAGACTATCTAGTCACCTAAAATGTGCGAAACTTCCCTGTTCTCTAAGTCCCTGATGGATTCCCGCATAACTCCTAAATTTGGGCTGTCTTGAATCAGGTTATGCTTCTTGGTGTAAACATAAAGCCCTCAAGGTAGTGACATTAGGTTTCTCATATAGTTAGTCTATCTCCACATACCATTGTTTGCTGTAAGGTTTTATTTTGACTTAATACTTTGACTTTATTGTTATTATTATTATTATTATTATTATTATTATTATTATTATTATTATTATTATTATTATTATTATTATTATTATTATTATTATTATTATTATTATTATTATTATTATTATTATTATTATTATTATTATTATTATTATTATTATTATTATTATTATTATTATTATTATTATTATTATTATTATTATTATTATTATTATTATTATTATTATTATTATTATTATTATTATTATTATTATTATTATTATTATTATTATTATTATTATTATTATTATTATTATTATTATTATTATTATTATTATTATTATTATTATTATTATTATTATTATTATTATTATTATTATTATTATTATTATTATTATTATTATCATTATTATTATTATCATTATCATTATCATTATCATTATCATTATCATTATCATTATCATTATCATTATCATTATCATTATTATTATCATTATTATTATCATTATCATTATTATTATCATTATCATTATCATTATCATTATCATTATTATTATTATTATTATTATTATTATTATTATTATTATTATTATTATTATTATTATTATTATTATTATTATTATTATTATTATTATTATTATTATTATTATTATTATTATTATTATTATTATTATTATTATTATTATTATTATTATTATTATTATTATTATTATTATTATTATTATTATTATTATTATTATTATTATTATTATTATTATTATTATTATTATTATTATTATTATTATTATTATTATTATTATTATTATTATTATTATTATTATTATTATTATTATTATTATTATTATTATTATTATTATTATTATTATTATTATTATTATTATTATTATTATTATTATTATTATTATTATTATTATTATTATTATTATTATTATTATTATTATTATTATTATTATTATTATTATTATTATTATTATTATTATTATTATTATTATTATTATTATTATTATTATTATTATTATTATTATTATTATTATTATTATTATTATTATTATTATTATTATTATTATTATTATTATTATTATTATTATTATTATTATTATTATTATTATTATTATTATTATTATTATTATTATTATTATTATTATTATTATTATTATTATTATTATTATTATTATTATTATTATTATTATTATTATTATTATTATTATTATTATTATTATTATTATTATTATTATTATGATCATCATCCCCTATGCCCACTGTTGTATGTTATTTATTTTTGCCCGTTTGCAGCACTGATTAAGTAACTATCATAACAACTAGGAAGCTTATGGCTGTACGACAGTCTGTATTGTCTTACTGTACAAGTTTCTGGAAAAATTTCAATGCGCATTTCCTATAAATCTATCTTAAACGAAATTAAAGAAATGGAGTCAGAAATGGAGTAATTAGATGCTTCCTTTCCGGAAACGTAGCTCGAGTTCACACAGACTGAAGAAACAAAATTATGCTAGATTATAATTGTCTTGGGTAGTTAAGGTTTTCGCCCACAAAGGTCCTTCTAACACAACTCACTTCCGCCCTCTAGGGAGCAAACTTACAAAAAGTAATCCCATTCAACCACGCTTACCTTAGTACCTCAGATAAGCAGATCTCTCTTTTGGAGGGGGGGGGGGGGGTATGGTAGAGTAACAATATGAACTTGATATAGCAGTTACCGCTCACATTATTATGTGCTCTTAGGTAAGCACATCTCGTTAAAATATTTTTATTTTAATAAAACTATGTATCAGCAAGAAGAACACATACAGTTGTGTTTCTGTGGTGAGAGAAGCACTTGTATGGAGGTAACTAAGGGTACGTGCTAAAGAGACATAAAAACCTTTGGACAGACACGTCCATTGTTGTATTTGTATAAAAGACAGGTTGATTGTACTTTAGCACTGGGCCAATGATTTTAGTGACAAATAAAGCAATTTGAAGGGAACCTGTTTTTTTTTTTTTTTTTTTTTTTTTTGCTTTTTCTTACAAAATGATTGTGCTGTGTGTATGTGCACCTCGGCGGAGATTAATTATAGCTCAAAAACAATATTTCTAATAAAAATGATAATTAGAGACCAGTATCTTCCAGGGATGCAGCTTCCCACCTCTAGCGCCTACACTTTACATGAAGTAAATTTACAGTCTCGTGTAAATATTTCGAAAGCACATCAAGCGATTTGATCCATATATCATATGTTTAATATATTAGAGTACAGACAAGATATAGAGGTATCTTGAAGTTTCTGGGAATAGTCCACAAGGTCCCATTCATTCTGCATTCATTTTGTATAATTTTCTTTGATCAGTAAACCATAAGATATAGACAATGTGGCAGTACACAGAAAATATAAAAGCCCTTGCACTTATGTCCACTTAATCAAGTCACTAACAATTTTCAAGTCATCCTTTGCTCTTTGTTTGAATTTGTCAACACAATTATTATTCAAAACGCATGGGCGCGCCTCACTAGTGTAGATGGTAGCGGGACTGCCTCACGTTCAAGAGGTTCCGAGTTCGAATCTGCGTTAGGGTGAGTTACCTGGATAAGGTCTTTTCCGGATTTTTTCCATATCCTGAAAGACGAATGTCGGGTTTCTCTAAGCTCCATGGACCCAGACTCATTTGAGCATTACTTCCCCAATTCATTCATCGTCCGATATGACTTAAACGTTGGAGGACGTATACAAAGAAGAAAAAAGTGCATGGCTTCGTTCTCGTATTTCTCGCCGTTTCACAGGAATAGCATGGAATATAAAAGGCAACATGTATCTACCCACGTTTTATACATTTCATATGCACCAAGCTCGTTATTCACCTTGCTTGTACAGAAGCATGTGTAATGGAACTATTTCAGTAGCGGTTATCTTAAATTTGGAACAGATTAAAGTTAGGTGCTTATGGAAGCGAGCTTGCAAGCCACGCGAATATAATACGCTTGCTAAGTGGTATAAATCGACGACTTTTAGGTAATTTATTTCCTCACCAGCAGAGAAACCTGAATTACAAATGCACTGCGCGTCTTGCTGCTCTGAGATGGAACCACTAGTAAAATGTTTAAGGAATGAGGAACAGTTGTAATTATTTACAAGGTTTTATAACAAATTGTAATGCTGACTTTAAAAATCAGTTTATATTTAATTGTTTTATGATTAGTAGGAAAGCAAACTTAGCTATAGTGTATGCAGAGAGAATATAAAACAAAGAAACCGTTTTGCTTCAGAAAGAAAGCCTGCAGAGGAAAATACATATTCAAGCTTATTGTTTCCTTTTAGCATGGATTCATTGTAAATTTGATACAATTTTGTTAAATATACATTGTGTGCAATAATACTAATAACAGAAGTAATAGAATTGGACCTTCTTTTGTTAACTTTAATCCAGTTTCATGAAAGCGTGTGGCATTTGTTATAAGAGTTAGCAAGTATTACCTAGCCATCATTCATATTGTGACTTTTTTTTAGGGGGGGGCGGGGTGTTCGTGAAATTAAAATTCTAGGTTACAAACACCAAAAATTTCTCTCTATTTCCGTAGAAACACACTTTAGTCAACCTGACAGTCACAGAATTACGCACATACACAATACAACTTGCAAGGATAATGGCCACAACACAGCTGTTCACGCACGCGACTTCAATTGACAACTGTCTCACCCCAGTGGCGTGGGGTGGCTTTTATATGTATGTAGCCAGTTCAGAGAGAGATTTTGTTATGATTATTTCCGCAACAAGTGCCAAAAAATATTATTGAATTATTAAAACTCAGCTTATTTTCAGATATACTCTTACTTAAATTAAGCGAACGGCGTTAATTTGTATTCACTTCATCATTCTTCTATTCTCACATACAAATATGTGTACGTTCACTACTGCTGTTCTATACATTCCAGGTACTTATTGCATTTACATAATAAGACACGCTGTAAATCTAAGCCGCATCTAAAGAATATAACTACATGTGTAATAAAACTTCGTATTATATTGCCAATTTGTTGTCCACCGCTAGATGTTATAGGTGGCTCCATCTCTGAAGAGGAATAAGCCGCACTGTTTTATTTCCTGGCAACTTAAATAAATAGCGTTTTTTGTGGAAAACCGGTATAACAAAAATTGCCTGGTGTGTAATATTTATTTATAATAGTTATTTATGGTGTTACAATCTCAACTTACTCTTTCATAACGAATTCTCTCCCATATTCTAAATATAACATACACGTTTTCAGAGGGACTTTAACAGATAATTACAACGTAGATATAATTTGTATATACACTCTTTGCTTGAATAGTTGTCCAACTCATGCCATGTTTCAAGCATAATGCCTTTCCTATGAAGCTAACATAAAAACAGAAAGGAAGCTAACGATTTTCAAATATAACGATACTGCAAAATTGAAAATAAAGGCCTGTAGGATGCCTGCGCCAAAACGAAACTGTAGTTCCATATTGATGATAGTATTAAGATATATTAAAAACATAATTTTCTCAGAAAAGCCTCATATTTAGACGTTAGTTTCGGAACCCAGAGGGCTGTTGCCGATTGAAAGCCGATAATGTAGTGCCATAACCGTATTTAACAGTATGTCTTTCATTGGGTGGAGGTGTGAGAGAATAAGATTTTTCAAAAGCAAATTGCAATACTATAAACATTACCACGAAGTAGTCATTAGTTATTGTAACATATGGCCGAGGTTTATAACGAAAAGGGATTGTAAAATTGTCAGCAACTCCCTATACCAAGGTTATTGATAAATTGATCAATATATCCTCATTCAACTTTAAGTGACTATACGAAATTCCGGATCTGCTCTGTGAGCAGTAGTTGTTAATAGAAAGCAAAGAAAAATTGGTACCATGATTATAAACTTGCTTATGGGACAAGAGAAACAACAATCCCTTAGCAAAACGATACTGATAGATCTGGGAAAGTCAAAGACAAAGAAAAACAACATCTGGCGGAAGATTATCCTCTTATTCATGACATCAGTATAATATAAAGAGAGGAGTGACTCCATCAGGAATAGCACAACTTACATACCCACTGGTTATATAGTTGAGCGGGACACCTTGCGCAGTGCATATAGGTACTTAGATCTACTGTGGGTACTTATTCCCTGGCGGATCAACAGGAGGTTCTAGGTAAGTGTTCAATAAAATTTGGTTATCATTATGGCTGTATATGAAACATCTTAACACTTATTGGTATTCAAAACAAAAAACTGACAAAAATACAAGAAAACTCTATTACATTCTTTAAATATTCTCCTCCAGAATCATTAGATATGGGCAAATGAGTATATACAGTTTTGTAATTATTATCTAAAGGAACCAGAATGCAAAGTTTAAATAATTTATAGCAAAAAATGTAAAGTATGTAACAATTTTCCTAATGTAAAGAAATTCAAGCAAAAAGTTCAGTTATGACTTTTGTTGTTAAAGACTTGTGGTAAGCAAAATCATAAGAAAGAGCCAAAGCTAACCAAATTAAAGAGCAAGAAGGTAATAAGATAGCTGTAGGGCCTGCATGTGATACGTGGGGATTTCAAAGTAAACAAAATAGTTTAATTTCTAATCTAAACCTTTAAACACACTTTTCTACACTTTCAGTTTTTCAAAATTTTTGTATCTTCAAAATGCTCCAAATTCTGAAATCCTCAACGAATTTGTATGAAACTTTGTATACATATTCCTAAATATACTTTTAATAAAAGTCATCGTCTTTTGTTGTAAACTGGGTAGTTTATTTATTATGGAATTTTAAATCCCGAAATAGCAAACAATTTAAGGAAAATTTAATATATTCACAAGTATAGCAACCTTCATAACTGATGTACATAGAAACCTGCACTCAGGACTGGAACACTACACTACCTAGTGATTATTCCTGCAGGTGTACGCCTTCCAACCTCGTACCAAGAACATAAGGCCGTTGACTAGAATGGCGGATATTAAATCCGTTATTCCACTCACGTTTGCAAGGAAATAAAAAGCACTTCTGAATTCTGACACAGCTTTGTCACGAAACGAGGTTAAGTCTATATGCAAAACACGGAACAATGATAGCTTGCGGTGTTTTGTCTTTTACTTTCTTTGGAGACGATTTAAATGCCCGGCCATAACAGCGGCTCCATCATAGCATTGTCCCACAATTGTACATTTATAATGAAACTCCGATAACAATCAGTAACTTCATTTTGTATTCTTTTTGAATGCCCTACAAAAACCGATTTTTTGCTGGAATAGTGGCTTTGAATTTCGATGGGGCTTCGCTCTTATATGTAAATCCAAAAGATCCTTAAATTTATCTTTATTTAAAGAGTCCTCGACTTCATTATATCCGTGAATGCCATTTCTCGTCTGCTTAAAAATAAAGCGGCTCTAATGGGATATTCCAAGAAATGTCCGATAAGCTTAACGTTCTCATTGTATTTTACAATATATAAACGTGAGCTTTCCCAAAGAGCTTCTGCAACTTTGTTAGCGTTTTCTTGCGAGCTACTTCATCTCGACACAATTCCTTAAATGTTCTAAAGACGCTTCAAGCTTTTGGATTGCTCGGGTAATATTGTTCAAATGCGCCACACCTTTGTTGTTCCACGTGCCCTTTGTAACGCCAATAAACAAACATGGCCAACAGTACAGTTTCTAATAATAGCTACTTCCGGACAATCATTTATGTTCCTCATACCAACGAGTCTAGTTCCTGGTGTCTCCAGCGGAAGTTCCTTTATGAATGTCATTGTTGAAATTTACTTATTATTTCAAGTCTCTAGGTAACTGCCAACACTGACACACATATGTTGATATTGATGGGGACATTTTCATAAATACAGGCTGGTACTTTCCACAAAACAACAATTCAAGCTATCCAAACTAAAGTTAAGGTATACCAATATTACATATTTTATACTCCTTTTTATGGAGAGTACACCAATCATATTTGGTATATTATAGAAGCTTCATTGTTCCTTTACCTAAAGATGCAGTAGCATTAGTAAATGGATGTAAGCTAAAATAACAGGAAAGTAGAAATTTATTCCATACTTGCTTTAGTACATGTTTTAAAAGTATATTGGACCGCAAACTAGCTAGCAATAGTAATATAGTGGGAAAGATTTTGGGGCTGAACTGTCATCTATAGCTCGCAAAGATAATGGTCAGTAAATGTTTCTGCGGGTTAATTCCAAAGGCAATTCCTTACACAACTAATGCACGCGAATGCTTTCATGCAAATTTTAACAACAATTTTAACGCTGCTCACCCAATTATTTTCTTTTATGATTATTTAAAGAGAATTTCAGACAGTAATCCATAATTTCACAAACACAGAAGAAATTGTGATGCAAAAATACACAGAGAAATATTGGTACCTGCCAGGAATGAGCAACTGTAAATAAGTAAAACAGCTGAAATGCATATATCAGAGATGCAATTTCAGTTGAATGTTATTTAACTTACTTACTGCAATATTAATTCAAAACTCGTAATCTGAATTCTGAGAGAAAATGAAACAAAACAGCAAATGTAGGTCGCTTGAAACTTGTGGATCAAGGAATTTGTCCGTGTATGTTCAGGTTATATTTGTACATACTTGATCTTATTAAATATATTTCCTTACAACAGAAATATGCTCAACCACAGCATTTGAGGTATTTGCATGATATTGATAGTTCCTGCTAATCATAACAACTTACCTGTCAAATTACAGGTAAAGGTTTGCTCCAGACAAATTTACATACCACTCCCACCTCATGGTGCTGTGACTTACAGACAGGCATGGTTGATGCTACACTGTGTATACAGTTGTAAATATATTGAACATATGGTGTGTTGGTGTTTATCATTAGAGCTAATTTTAGAAACCATAAACAAGGAAAGGTTTTCCTTGCCAGTAATATTTTGGAGAAGAGGCGATTACTTGAAAATATTTTAATGTATCCTTAAACTAAAACATTAAATTGATGTTTAACGTAAACCTTTGGTTCAGATATATTCTTAATTTTTAATAAAACTTATGTTACAATGTGTTTGGAAATATTTAAATTTTGTTCGTTGTTGTTCATCATTCTGAATGATGTAATTACGCCTGACACACGATCTCTGTCATATAACACTATAAACGCCTAGATGTCTATGAAGAACGTTATTTTGTGAAATCAAATTCTTGTGTCGTTTCCTAGTGATTATTTGTTATTGGTTCAACATTTCATATACCTAAACATTTTACAAGACGTAATTAATCTCGATAACAAGAAGTACTAAAGTAGATAGAACATTAATATTTTGTTAATCTAATTTGTAGAGGGGGTCGAAAGAACACAAGATACCAGGTTTTACTAAAAACAAATTTTCCATTTAGAGAATACCAAAGTATATATTTTCGTTGAAGTCTTTCCTTAGGAATTTTAGAGTGTAATGCGATTCCTCTAAAAACTCTAGTAATCCTGACCTGGGTAGCAGCTAGCTAGAACAGTTACTTGTGTGCATATAGTGTTGCTGTATTCAGTTTTGGTTTTAGGTTTAAAGAACAACAGTTCCTGTACAACCGAATATATGGTAAATTCAATTGTTTTTACGATTTCTTGCACTACCAAATTGGGAGAGATGCCATGACACTTAACTAGCTTAACTGTGGTGTTGAGATTTAAACTGGAATACGCGTTTTGAAATTAAAAATAAAACAGGAATATTTTTTGAGAAACAGTACCCTGTATATGTGAGTGGAATATTTATAGCCTATGAACTAAACTAAATATCACGTTCGTCTATTTAGCTAACCTAAGAGATTGAGAAAATTTCCCAACACAAAAAAGTAGATGGCGTTAATCCACACAAGTGACGTCAATCATTCTCTCTAAGGTATAACTTTTTAGACATTCTTTGTTATCCATTTGAATTCTTAAATGATTATACTAAAACAAAGAAATTGGAATAACATTACCTAGCGACCAACGCTTAAATCTTTAAACAATCGCTTAAGCTTGCTCTGGTGCTTTATTCCGATGGTATCTACAAACAAATCTGGAATTCTACGATTTTCACAAATGTTTATCCCGATTATCATGAAGTTGGTAGAAATACAATAGCCTTTAGGGACAATTATGATTATTACCAGACAGCGAGTGCAGAAACTCATACATATGAATGTTAAATTTTTGCATAAGCTATTTCGGAAAAGAACTTTTGATTAGCGTAATTTATTTATACTTTATTAATTTAGTGTAAGGAGTATATAGTTTATTTACTACTTTACTTTATCTACCACCAAAATGGTAGGTACAAGAGCTATAGCAGTCCATCCAAGGATACACAGGTTAGGAAATGCTTCCGCAACAATTATTTCATGGAATACTGTTACTGATGCTGCCATCTTGTGGGTTTGTTATTTACAGAGGCAGTGCACTACATTGACTCTATTTTAACAGATACTGTGCATGTACGATGGTGGAGTATACCACTTTCGAAACAATTTAAATATCTAGTTATAGGTTTACTCTTCTCGCGAACAACAAACATAATGTAAGTAAAGAAGATCAAAGAAAAAGCGACCTCAACAAAATGCTGGCCCTGGTGAATCATCGTGTGCGAGAGGTGTTAGTTTATGAATTTCCCGCTAGGATATAACAGGAATTCACGATAATGAAGTATCTCTCAGTCAAAAGATGTCTCTACCAGCAACATCCTCAAGCACTAATACACATTTGTAATTATTCACGAAGTTTTCAAACAAATTGTAATTATGTACCTTGGATATAACTTTAAAGTAGTTGCTTTCTGCTCCGTACATACAAAGATACATAGGAGATATATATAAAGAGAGTACAAAACGAAAGGGTGTTAGTTTGCAGGAAAGGAAGCCTTTTATGTGAAGAATATATACATGCTTCTAGCCTTCGAGAGTTGTAGACGCAATAAAATACCACAACATAACTTTTTGATTGTTGTATCACAGTCGTTAATCTTGATCGTCTAATAGTTAAACCAACAAATTTTAGTTGTCTCTTAAAAGGAATAGCCACGTGTTCGGTGGAAAATGCTGTGTGTAAAGTTTGTCCTCTAACTGTACCTAACAAAATTTGTTGTTGCAGTTTTGATGTAAATGTACGTCCTTCGACGTTAAGCCATATCGGACGGTGATGAAATGATGCTCAAATGTGTCCAGGGCGATGGAGCTTAGAGCTACTCGACATTCGTCTTTAAGGATAAGGGAAGACCACGGGAAAAATCTTATCCAGGCAGCTCACCATGACCCAGATTCGAACTCAGGACCTCTTGAACTTGATGCAGACATGCTACCATCTACGCTAACAAGGTGGGCTAACAAAATTAAACTGATTTGTAAAGTGTATTGGGGAAAGCAGGTCAACACTCTGGATGCAAAAATTTCTATCACTTTTATCAGGCGCTAATCATTGAAATATTTGATAATTCTTGCATTTAACATTTGATGTCGGTTATTTAGTGTGTTTCAAGATTGTTTCAGTTGTATTAGCTGATAAGGAAAGGACTTTTTCAGGAAAGTAACCTGCTTTCCAACAACAGGCGTTCCCTAAGTTACGAGAACCTGAGCAAGCTACTTATTACCTATTACAATAATTCTAAGGAAGGTAAAATTGTTTTTACACTTTCATGTTCCTGGGATATAAATAATCAAGTTTAAATTATTCTCCTTTTTAATTACACTTTTAAGGGTCCAGTAGTGAGCACTGAGTTGTACTCTAATACTCTCAAATGATGGTAAACGTTTTTATGTCAATATTTTAGATCATTTTATTGGTGTATTGGTGTATTTGCGGCCTGCTTATAACTGCGAGAAGGAACATTACACCTACAATACTTTCTCAAACCAACTTTCCACAAAGGCCTACGTTCAACTATGAATGAATGAATGGCGGCTTCATTACCTCTTGGTTTAACAAGCGCGGCTATTGCAGCTACTTGTCCCAAAGTGCACCTGAAAACCAATTCGAGGTTCAGAGAAAGACTCACATAATCATTGTTATCATCTGTAGCAATGCAGTACCAGAACATAATATCAGCTGAACACCGGACGGGTCGTTACGTGCTCTTTCTAGAATAAGGGAGAAGCAGAAACAGATTAGAAATATGTTTTAATAGGATATAAAATTCAAAGTAAGGAAGTTGTTTATAACAGTTTATGAGAAATATTCTTCGACTCATTGTCCTTGAAGTAAGTTTTGGTATCTCTCATAGGTATTCAAAAAAGTTAGAAGAAGAAATAGTTCCGAAAAATTCAATTCTGTCCACTAAATCACTAAGTGTTGATGAACTGAAATCTTCATCTAAGGGGATATTGAAAATGGATGATGTCTCAAAAATGGATATTAAAAACTTAACAATTAATGTTCTAGTACATGAACTGTATCCTTAAAAACAAATATGCTTTAGGAAAAATCAAAGGTGGATAGGATTGGAGCACAGCAACAAACAAACTCTGTTCTAAAATTGCAGTAGCCCTAAGGACCAAGTTTTCTAACGTAGATGACGTTAACTACAGTATGTAGAGGAAGTACTTTTCGTTACACATAATTGTGGTCAATCACGAAAGTTTTGGCTCTAAAAAAAGGCTCGGTGTGGAGCTTAGGACTTATGACTAAAGAATACATTATATGTTTATACTGTAGAGGAGCGGGTGACGTGAGAGAATACTACGGAATGTGGAAGTTATGCCAGCATAGTGCATGGTTCCCCATAGCCGTAGATTAATTCAGCTAAGCTATCATGCTGCTTCCGAAAATCTATCACTTTTTTTTTTTTTTTTTTTTTTTTTGTAATTTACAGCGTTAGGTCATATCGGAAGATGAATGGCATTCGTGAAATGATGCTCATATGAGCCGTGGTCCATCGACATTAGTTACCTGACATTCGTTAATCACGATAAGGGAAACTCCCGTTAAAACCTAGATTTTGTAAAGTTTAACTTCACGTAGTGGAAAATAAAATGTTCATTACCCAGGTAACTGACCATGACCGAGATTCGAACTCAAGACACGTTCAAGAGGTCTCGTGTTAAAATCTCGGTCATGGTGTGTTGCCTAGGTAATGAACAGTTTATTTTATACTACGTGAGGTTAAACTTTACAACATCTGAGAAAAAAATGTAAATATATGTAGCCTGTTCAGAGAGAGATTTTGTTAATGCTTATTTCCGAAACAAGAGCCAACAAAATATTATTCAATTATTAAAAGTCAGCATATTTTCACATGGACCCATACTTAAATTCATTCATTCAGTCATTTATTCATTAATTCATTCATTCATTTATTCAAGCAGCTGGCGGCTGACTGAGGGTCAGCAGGACGTGTGTCATTCGTGTACCAGGCCTATACGGACTAAAGCCACTTAATGACACGATATGAGGGGTTTTGTAGGGTAGTGGTTTAAACTTAGGTGGATGAAAAGGAGGGAGGTAGCCGTAGCTCCTTATGCCCAGTGAGCTACCTCCTGAATGTGACCCCCAAAATTTAGGCCCTTGTCCAACTTTACACTCAAATATTTGAGAGAGTTTGTCCACTCTATCCTTCTGCCAGAATAATTAAAATAGGGGAGGTTGGCGGGAAAATGGCGCTTGGTGAAGAGTATGGCTTGGCTTTTCTCCGGGTTGATGGACAATAGCCAAAGCCTGCACCAGTCGTGAATGAGGCTTAGGTGTCGCTGTATTGGGCTGATGGCTCTGCGTGCGTTTCTATCTGTGTTGCATAGCAGTACATCGTCTCCATACTGGGCTATGTTGACATGGAGCTCCGTGGGGAGATCCGCCACATACACGATAAAAAGTGTAGGAGATCAGACAGAGCCTTCGGGGACTCCGCCTCTAATGGGTCTTTTGGTAGATAGCTTTCTCTCCACAGTTACTGTGAAATGTCTGTGTTTAAGGAAAGTGTGTAGAAGATGTATCATGTGTGTAGGAAGCCCCAGTGTAATTAGTTTATCTAGGAGACCTGCATGCTAGGTGGTAGAGAAGGCCTTCTCGACATCCAGAGATACTGCCGCGGTGTATGCCCTTTCCTGGAAACCCAGGGCAGCGGCCTCCACCAAACGGAGCAACTGCTGTGATTTCGAGTGCCCAGGACGAAAACCAAACTGATGGGGAGGGATAGGTTGAATGTCCCCCAGTAGGGGCGACAAGCGGGCTAAAACAAGCCTCTCGAAAACTTTCGAGAGGACTGACAGGAGGCCAATGGAGCGCTAACTGGCGGGCAGAGCCGGATTATTACCGGGCTTCAAAATATATCACATACATATCACAAGAGCCTACCTCCACTGTAGTGGAAAGCGGCCCTGGGCGAGACACACGTTAAAAAACCGAGAAAGAAAGAGCACGGCTTTGAATGGAAGGTGACGGATCATGACAATGGTCATTACAACTGGTCCCGACGCCTTTTTGGGATTTAGACGACGGAATGGGCCCTGGGGCTCGCTGGGTCTAATAAGAGGAAGTTGGTCCGCCTCAGCAAGAGGACGTCGAAGATACCGACGTACCTCCCGCTTGACGCGGTCAGTGAAGTCTGGGTCCTGGGGGTCATCTCGTGGCCTCATGTTCCTCTCTAGGTGGTCGGCAAACACATTTGCTTTGGCTTGGGGATCATACACCAGGCCTTGGCTGTTTTGGATAGGGGTGGTTGGTGCTCCTCCGCGATTCCGGAGTCCTTTTGCAAGCCTCCAATCTTCGCCATTCTCAAAGTTCACTCGAGACATCAACTCCTCCCACGCGCGCACACGGTGCTTCCGTAGGCGAAGTCAAACCTCTGGGCGCAAGCGCCCGAGCAGAACTTGATTGTGGCGAGTACGGTGTCATTGATAGAGTCTGCGGGCCACCCAAAGGGATGGATGGGTAGATGGATGTCTGGCGGAATAACGTGAGGGTGTAGAGGTGGAGTGTGAACGGTAAGGTTAGGAACTGTTCGCCCTACAATGGAGGTGAAGGAAGAGATCGCCGTCTCTAGGGTTGGTATATCTGTAATGTGTGGGTTAGGAGGTATGGTGTCATTTAGGCAGAACCATACGCAGTCCCAATCGACCTAACGGTTTGGAACCGTGAAGTCATGACTGACAACACATAAGTAGACCTCAGCCACAACTGTGTTGTGGTCGGAATGTAAGGCGCTTTGTGAGTTGAGTGACAAGTGGAATGAGAAATTTTTGATCATGGCGAAGTCAATGACCGAAGGACGGCATTGAATTCACGGGGAACGAGTGGGTTTCCAGGGACCCTCAATCTCAATTGAGGATCTCCAGCTATTATGCGGCTGATTTCTCTGCCTCTTGCATCTCTCCGGGGTCCCGAATGCCAACGCGGATGTTTGCATTCAAATCCCCAGCCATAATGACGTTGGTATGTAGGGCGAGGATAGAGAGATAATCGTTAGCAACGAACTGTTGACGAGGAGGGTTATTTGCAGACGCTATCAGGACCTCGGAACCGCCCAGGTTCACGCAGACGGCCGTGGCTTCAAGGGTTTGAAGAGGGGGGAGCTGGACAGGTTTAAAGACCATACCTCCCTCACGAAGATCGCCGTGCCACCACCACGACGGCCCACACGGTCGACCCTGAGGCAGTGATAGCCAGAAATCCGGAAAGTGTAATTTCGCCATCTGCGTACATACCATAACTGTTGTAATTGGTTTTAAAGAATGTGAACACTAAATGACGGATAAGTGCAAACAATATCTTGCATTTTGGTGTTTCTCTGTGAAGATATATAAGTTAATATAATTTAATAAAGGAATATCAAATTAATAACAGTATTAGTTTCAAAACGTTTTAGTAAAGAAACAGATTTTTATTTTTTTCTCCTTTCAATAGTGCACGTAATATCGAACAATGAATGAATATATGAACGAATGAGTGAATGAATAAAACGAATGATATGATACTCAAATGAGTCCAGGGACCCTAGAGCCAAGTTACCCGACATTCGTCTTAGTAGGATATGGGAAAACTCTTATTTAGGTAACTTATCCTAGAGAGATTCAAACTCGCAACATCTTGAGTGCGAAGTACACACGCTACCTCACACCACGGAGGCGGGTAAGAAACAGATCCTTTATATTATATATTTATAATATTTCCTAATTACGTTTATTACTTCTAAATTGGGACCGTCACTATATAGCGTCGAGTATTTCTCATTTTGCGAGTAACTGAACTTGTACCTTGTAAATGTTTGATTCGCCTATTGGTTTTAAAAGACATAAGGATATCAACATTAATAAAGACAACTAAACACTAGTAACACAACTTCACTTATCTTATTTAAATCCTGGGACCGGTTTCAAAGCAAACATCTGCTTTATCGGCTTTATCCATAAGATCTATATTGGCAGAACCAAGCATAATTTAGAAACCAGAGCGAAAGAACATTTTAGACATATTAAATATAGACAGACCGAGAAATCGGCAGTGGCTGATCATTTTTGGTCATATAATCATGAAGTAAATCCAGAGGTTAAATTATTGAAACAATTGAAGGAACCGATAGATTTAATGGTTTGGGAGAAGATATTAGTAGTATAGAATTGGGCATTTCGGCACAGTGTAGATAGGATGTTGAATTCTCCTCTGTGTTAATAAATGGGTGATGTAGAACTCTCATTGATTTAGAACTCTCCTATATGAAAATCGAGGTTTAAAAGAAGGGGAGTTGTGGCGTAGTGCCGTTCTCCCCTGTGCAGTTGAGGGGTTGGGATGATGATGATTGTGTGTGTGTGTGTGTGTGTGTGTGTGTGTGTGTGTGTGTGTGTGTGATGTGTGATGGGTGGGGTGGGTAACGGGGGGTTCCGGGGATGTTTGAATTAAATGTGAATGCTTGTGTGTGTGTGCTTGAACTCTCATGTATTCTTTTCGATGTGTGTATGTGTGTGCTTGAACTCTCACATATGAATATCGAAGAGTCTAGGGTTCGATATTTGTGATGGGGTGGGATGGGTAACGGGGGGGGGGGGGTTCCGGGGATGTTTGAATTAAATGTATTGATAGTAATTCTTCGATGTCTGTGCTTGAACTCTCATATATGAATATCGAGTGTAGGGTTTGATATTTATTACGTTTAGTGTATGATATATGATGCAGTATCGTTATTCTTTAGATAAAAGAATATCGAGAGATTGATTAGGTATGTTTACTGGGAGAGATTTATGAAAATAAATGTAATAAGACATTCTGGTAAGGGGGTGTTCCCTATGCAGAATCTCTCCTTGAGCTATCGTATCCAAGAGCGATGTAAAGGTTAAGAAAAAAAGGTTAAATTCCATTCCCACATCGAGGTACGAGAAAATATAAAATCTATTCCACATTGAAGTATAAGAATGAATATGTAAATCTATGTGAGAGGGTCGCATGACAAAGAAATGTTCCCCTCTAAGCATGATAAAAGTGGGACATAGCAAATGTAACCATCTCTTTAAGAATGATAAAAAAATATTGAGAGAAAAGTATAAGAATGCAAATGTAAATCTGTTTGAAAGGGCTTTCATGATAAAGGAGCGCACCCTCTAAGCAGGATGACCTAAAAAGAATATTCCCTCTAAGCATGATAAAAGTGGAACATAACATCGAAAATGAAATAAATGCACTAACCATCTAATTAAAAATGATTAAGATAACGAGAGAAAAGTATCTCGTCCTTAAGTATATATGAGTAATACAAAACTGATCAATCAATATGATAATATATATATGCAAGTAGGGATCTATAGTGTAGATATCCTAACTATTCATGGCAAGGTATCACCCTCCATATAAAAAATGGTCTAGAAAATCTCCCCTCAGTATTAGGAATACCCCACTGAACAACATCCCCTTTGGTATGTAGGTCAGAGAAAAAAAGAGTTAATCTCTCCAGACTAGTGACAGGGGTGATCAAAACAGTCTTATTGCTGTAGCGAAGTCTAATTTTGTCAAATAACGTTAGGAAAAAAAGAATATATTTTAAAAATTAAACGAATGAATCTATATATTTGTATGAATGATGAAACAAAACTATGAATGTGTTAGTATACCAAATGTAAAAAAATCAAATGTTCAGAAAAATATATTTTGTACAAGTATGTGTGTGTGTAAAGAAATGTGTAACTATATCACCCTCCCCTCCAAGATGTAGGGAACGAATCACAGTTAGTGTGCGCACGCAACATGGTGTTTGGGAAGGAGAGATACGGTTGGAGGGGGGTGTAAAAAAATGATGAACCTATATAAAGTTTAAACTATGATAATAAAGTTACTAGTAATAAGTTTTAACTCATAACGTAGTCACAACTACTTTAAACATATAGCATAATATGTAGACAGTAACACCTCTCCCGGACGGAGGGTTGGGAGGGCGTGGAGCGATTGTTAATAAATACTGCAGTACGGACGAGTGAGGAGTCAGTCGATTCTCTGGAAATATGGATCCTACAGGTAAGATAGAGAAGTTGTATACTGTAATTCATTTTTTATCTCTGTTTACGAAGAATGTTGAAGTAATACTGATTCGTGTATGCTTATATGTTTGTTTCAGATCATGAGATGGTACAGCTAAATCAACTAGCTGAAGGTGGAACACATCTTCCCACAAAGAAACTACGAGAAGTAGATCAGTCCGTTCAACACGTCATTCGATCCGTAAAAACCGTGAAGACCAGATATGGTGAACGGGTCGTCGTCGAAACATCAGAATTCCAAGTCTTCCTCCCGGAGAGATTCAAACACATGACCGCAGCGCAGAAAGATTTACTAAATCGTGGTGACTGCATACTCCAATACCATGGCGAGGAAACACTAGAAAGTGGTTTCAAACGACATAAATTGTCTTGTTTAAGCAGCCCGTAATGTCGTCAAAAGGTGAGTATAATTAATGAACAAAATTTCATAAAAAAAAGTGAAAATGTAGTTACTTGCATGTAAATGTGAAATCGTACATGTTGTATTAGAACTTAAAGCGCACGTCATGTAGTATTAGTAATTGAATGTAGTTACTTGCATGTAAATGTGAAATCGTACATGTTGTATTAGAACTTAAAGTGTTAATTATCGCATGTCATGTAGTATTAGTAATTGAGAGTGAACGTTGTAGGGTTAATTTTCAAGTGTAATAATTACGTACATGTGATTATCGTAGTTCAGTTACGTTATTTCACATGCATGTTAGTTATGTATTGTTTGTTACACGTAAAAGTAACGTTGTAGGTCAAAAAAGAACGTTAATTTATATGTGTAAAACGTACATGTGAATATCGTAGTTCAGTTACGGTATTTTACATGTTAGTAATTGAATGTAGTTACTTGCATGTAAATGTGAAATCGTACATGTTGTATTAGAACTTAAAGTGTTAATTATCGCATGTCATGTAGTATTAGTAATTGAGAGTGAACGTTGTAGGGTTAATTTTCAAGTGTAATAATTACGTACATGTGATTATCGTAGTTCAGTTACGTTATTTCACATGCATTTTAGTTATGTATTGTTTGTTACACGTAAAAGTAACGTTGTAGGTCAAAAAAGAACGTTAATTTATATGTGTAAAACGTACATGTGAATATCGTAGTTCAGTTACGGTATTTTACATGTATATGGTTTACGTTGTGTGTTTTTATCATTTATGTAAGGGAGAGAGCATTGCGTAAAACAGTTACATACTATCTGAATATTGTAGTTACGTGATGATAGCAATAATTGAAACCGCTGTGTAAAATACATAATCATTATGTAACTATTTTCATATGTAAAAGTTACATGCATGTTACGTTCTACGTAAAGTATAGAGTTTACGTAAAATTGGGATTCATACATGTAAAAGTTATTAACATGTATGTTATTTCTGTTACCACCTTACATACATGTAAATCAATGTTCCCGTATGTAAAGTTAATCGAATGTTGTAATTGCCTCTTTTTTCAGAAACGGCGACAAGATGCTCCGATACTGCCACTGGACAACCCTCGATTCAGCAAGATGAAACCTGTTCGAACGTGACCCATGCTGAGCAATTACGATGTATTCAGAGTGAGTCCGCTTTCAAAAATCGTTTAGCCACCTATGAAATTTACAACTGTGTTAATATACTTGACCCCGTCATATTCTTAGCAGAATGCAAACCTTTAATTTTGAATGAAATTGATAAGGGCTTAAACACGTATAAATCAGGTCTTAAGATAGGATCCTGTTTATCCTGTCAATATGTCATAATATCACAAGAGAGCGATAATATTCATACATTTAACTTTAACAGTAAACTTGAGGTGATATTGCAATCTACAGATAAATCTATATGGTATGAAGAGAAGATTGTACAACCTATACTAGATCATATGGATAATTTTGAATCGCGTACCAGTTCAAAAGCTTTATACAGTATTGAGAAATTAACAATATATGTGACACAATACGATTCATTGAATGCAGGGATGTATACTGAACTACCCGACTTTATAAAATCGAAGAGAGCTGTTATTAACATTCGTAATACTGATAAATATTGCTTTGCATACTGTCTGTTAGCATCCAAATATCCAGTAGAACGTAACAAGAATCGACCCACGTCCTATAAAAGATATGATTTTCGTAATGAATTTAACTTTGAGAATATAACATTCCCCGTATCATTGAAAGATAAGCTGGCGGGACAGGGTGAGACCTGTTAATTCGAATTTACTATATTACCGTTTTATCACGTTCCCCCCTTCCACCTTCTCGTCGCTTGTACTGGAGGAGGACTAATGTTTATCCTATCGTACATGAATGGGTATCGAACCGAGGACTCTATGTTCATATATATGAATCCTCCCGAGAACTCGATATTCATAGATGACCCACACATATACACATATGCACAAATCTTGAGGAATGACAACACGTCATCACCCTTATACTTCAATGTGGAATAGATTTTATATTTTCTCGTACCTCGATGTGGGAATGGAATTTAACCTTTTTTTCTTAACCTTTACATCGCTCTTGGATACGATAGCTCAAGGAGAGATTCTGCATAGGGAACACCCCCTTACCAGAATGTCTTATTACATTTATTTTCATAAATCTCTCCCAGTAAACATACCTAATCATTCTCTCGATATTCTTTTATCTAAAGAATAACGATACTGCATCATATATCATACACTAAACGTAATAAATATCAAACCCTACACTCGATATTCATATATGAGAGTTCAAGCACAGACATCGAAGAATTACTATCAATACATTTAATTCAAACATCCCCGGAACCCCCCCCGCCGTTACCCATCCCACCCCATCACAAATATCGAACCCTAGACTCTTCGATATTCATATGTGAGAGTTCAAGCACACACATACACACATCGAAAAGAATACATGAGAGTTCAAGCACACACACAAGCATTCACATTTAATTCAAACATCCCCGGAACCCCCCGTTACCCACCCCACCCATCACACATCACACACACACACACACACACACACACACACACACACACACACACACACACACAATCATCATCCCAACCCCTCAACTGCACAGGGGAGAACGGCACTACGCCACAACTCCCCTTCTTTTAAACCTCGATTTTCATATAGGAGAGTTCTAAATCAATGAGAGTTCTACATCACCCATTTATTAACACAGAGGAGAATTCAACATCCTATCTACACTGTGCCGAAATGCCCAATTCTATACTACTGATATTTATTTTGAAAAATAAGGATCGCGTGATGAATTTTGATATCCCTCCTATAGACATCTTCAAAAAGTTTGCGTTGTCCCCGGTAGATGGCAGTTAGATAAAGAGCTATTCTTCAAACTCCGGTAGTGGTCAACGTCAGTCAGTCAGTAAGTGGGTGAGTGTCAAGCTGAGTGGCTGAGGATAAAGCAGATGTTTGCTTTGAAACCGGTCCCAGGATTTAAATAAGATAAGTGAAGTTGTGTTACTAGTGTTTAGTTATTATTAATAACCTAGTGTACTTCACTGTCAGCAGCTTCAGTTTTTTACATAATTAATAAAGACATTTTAATTAAGCGTGAGAATGACAAAACATTTTTATAATATATTGATAAAACGTAAGACGTTTATGTTGCAAACAAATGTATGTTAATTTGACGGTACCTGGACACTTTTGACAACATAACGTTTTGAGGAAGTTGTCTAAATGCTGGATAGCGTTGCATAAACTCCTCTATGCAGTGTTTAACATACATTTATATGTCGCACCAATTTTAATGCCGGTACGATAGTAGCAATCAACACTGAAGACGCGGTGCTCTGTCTACATATCCACCTTTAGAGTAGAAACGTACTACTTTACACATGTACTAGAATGATAATCATGATTACCGTAAAGAGGGGTGTAAGGCGTGGCCGGTTGTATTAGATATGAGTGCGGTCAGACTCAGAGCGTTGTAGTTACTTACTGTTCCTCAAACATTACTGCTTCTTCTCCGTAGAGGGCGCTATGATTTCAAGATAGACACACCACTCAACTATGACGTCATCTTGCTTAATCGGAGGACGGGAAATAAACCAATAAAAATGAAAACCGTGCATAATTTCCCTGACAAAGATGACAAACTGTTAATATTCATTAAACCATCAGTTTTTGTTCCATGCTTGTCTTGTATCCCTCAATTTTGTTTAAAACACGTGAAATGAGCAAGGTGTGTGAGTAAATATTACCGATATATGTGTTATACTTAAGCTACAGGTAGACTGCAAACAAACTGCGGTCGGTGAACGCATGCGCGAGGAGAGCCTTGTTACGGGAGTTTTTGTTTTCTGATCTGAGTATTAGTGGGCCATGTAAGGACAATATAAAAAAATGATGAACGGTTGCTAGGGAAAAGAAAATCAAAATATTGCTTGATGTGACAAGAGGAAAAGTTTTGCATAGTAATGGAAAATCAATAATCTTCATAAAGAGAAATGTGTTCTGTAATCTAGTTAGTGCAGGAGTAAGTTTTATGTAATTAATGGAATCTTTTTATTAAAGAAGTAAGAATTTATCGATATGCTGGAGGTAACCTGCAATGATTGATTAGAAAAGAAAGTTCAAGTAAAATGTAATCCAGATAATACAATTAAATTATTTGTTACAAAATTGCACTTCTCCAAAATTGTATTTATTTCACTCTGAACCACACCTGAAAACGAGAGATCTCCTGACTCTTATTTAAAATATGATGATACAATTTGTGACCAGAAGAAACTGATAGCCGCAAAAAGTCACACGAGAAGAGAAAGAATTGTGTTTCCAAAATAGAAATCTTGCTTCAGCCTTCTCCCCTTCTACAACATCCAAGCATCACGTGACTCCCACCCCTCCCCTCCTGCATGCGACAGAAAGCAAACAACACGAAATGCGTGTATTTTAATGCTGTTTTGATTTTCAAAGTTAACAGAAAATAATTACCTCGGACATGACCTCACAATCGATTAATAAATAGATAGAACCATAGTTTCTTTAAACCCTGAGCAACAAAGCAGTGATTCGGCAGAAAATGCAAAGAGTGAATGCGAAAGGGAGTTAAATAGATAACCAGTGCAGCTTGGCGATGTAGGTGAGGCAACCTAAAATAACGATAGAGGGGGAAAGCTAGAGGACTCCAGTTGTGGTAAGCCAAACCTCCACCTGCATTTTGTTCGCCGTCTAGTTATAGTTTAACAAATCTTAAGAACTTGCTGGTTTTTATATAACTGCCATTCACTTTTAGGAAGCAAACTACTGCCATCTGTTGGCAACCAATATTAATGACTCAGTGTTTGACAGTGTAATGAAAAAAATTAACCCCACACGCCACTGTCTTGCCATCCCTTGCCAGGAAATTTGAAACGCGCTAACAATGTTGTTGCTCAATTACTAAAATGCTCCTAATAATGAATGCCACTTCCAACTACCTGTCCGTCCATTTCATCTCCATTATAATTTTACACATCTCTCCTCTGGTGGTCTCTTTCAGGGTAGAAAGTACCGGCGGGTTTGTCGGCCCTGCATGGCAGGATATGCTCCTGGTAAACACTTTAGCCGCCTCGGTAGCGTGGTGGTAGCGCGTCTGTCTCACGTTCAAGATGTCCCGAGTTATAATCTCGGTGAGGGTGAGTTATTTGGATAAGGTTTTTCCGGGGTTTTCGCTAATCCTGAAGGACATATGTCGCGTAACTCTAAGCTTTATAGACCCGGGGCTCATTTGACCATCAATTCACTCATGTCATTCATCGTCCGACATGACAAAGTTGGAGGAGGTAAATTACAACAACAACAAAAATGGTAAACACTTCCTTCCTCGGTATGACTGTTTCGGGGCCTAACTGGTGGGTAGCTTCCAAGCCAAAGCGGTTGGGATGCAGGTTATGCTGACCTGCCGGGGAGTCTCCAACTGGAAATAAGTGTACCTTGCCCTCTCCACTATTCTAACTTCGTAGTTCGGCCAACCATTTCTTCTCCAGTGTCAATCTTCGTCACTGGGATGCCCCGCTTTGGGCACATGTACAATAGATTAAGAGTGGTCGCATGCCGAATCCACTCCGTACCGTAACCCAATCCAATCCAAGTATAATTTTGGTACAGCGCCTGGATGTTAAGGTTCTCACTGGGTAACGCTCTGTATTCCTACGTTATATATTCAAAGCTACAAACACAATCACAAGAGACCCCATGTGATATGCATATACTAAATAATTATAAAAAATAGCTTGTGCAGTACCAAATTTGATATAGTGTTTCAGTTTGCTATATCTACGTGGGCAGCCCTCACAAAGTGAAAACCGACCGCCCTCTCAAACAACTGAAGTTACCGAGCTGTCCCCGAAGGGTGCTCAGCGCCGCCGTGGGGCTTTCCATAGGGCAACACCTAGAACAAAACAAAAGACGGGTGGAAGGGGACATGCCACTCACGCGCGCCAACCCCAAAGGGGAAGGCTACTGAACAACCTCGGTAGGGCCGCCTGTTGATCTACCACACCGTCTACTAGCTATGCTGGCTAGTACGCGGGAATATATGGCTTCCCTCAAGCCCGTCCGGAGACGTACCCGAACTCCCACGGGTATCGGGAACCACTGCCCACTCGAGCCCAACCCAATCCGAACAACTCCCCTATTGGACTGGAGGGGTTCGGCAGTTAGGCCCAAGGTTCCTCTAGTGACGTCAGAGGTACCACGAGTGCTAAGGTTCCGCAGCGCTCGCACCACAGCAGCTGAAGGGGACGGATTGCCCCTTATGGAATTTAACGTCCCATGTCAATAAGATGCGCATTTAAGTTGCGTATTCTCATTAGCAAGCTGGTGTCGAGATGTGGAATACAATACGATTATTGTCTTCTCTAAGTACGGAAATTGGTTTTTGTTCTTATAGGACTTCAAAACATTCACCTCCATTGAATTCTTGAAACATGATTACTGGATGAAGTACAGTGCTTTCGCTAGCAAGTAGCAAACACAATAACAGGTTGTTTTTTTTACCTCAATGCCTCAGAAAACCTCTTTTTGGTGTAACACGTGTATCATTTTTGTGTGTAAGGCTGTTTCTATTTTAATTTAAATTCATCAATTTTAAATTCTTAATAAACTTATATAAAGGCAACATGTATCTACCCGCTTTTTAAACATTTAATTGTGCATCAAGCTCGTTATTCACGTTGTTTGCATGTACAAAGGAGTGTCTAACAGAACTATTTCTGTAGCAGTCATGTTAAATTTGGAGCAGACTAAAAATTAGGTGGTTATGGAAGGGGGAATTGCGAGCCATACGGATGTAATATATTTGCTGGCTATTTTTAACCGACGACCTTCTTCACCAGCAGAGAAACTAGAGCAGAGAAACTGAGCAGAGAAACTGCGCGTCTTGCTGCTCCTAGATGGCACCACTAGTAAGATATTGCAGCAACAGGGAATAGTTGCAATTATTTACAAGGATAATAACATATTGTAAAACTGAGTTTTAAATAGAGTTTATATTTAATTCTTTTATGATTAAGAGGAAAGCAAAAGAAGCTATAGTGTATACCGAGAGATCATAAAACAAAGAAATAGTTCGGGCTCAGAGTGAAAGCCTTCCAAAGAATATACATATTCAAGCTTATTGTTTCCTTTAAGCATGGGTTCCCTGTAAATTTGATGAAATACATTCTGTGCAATAATACCAATAACAGAAGTAATAGAACTGGAACTGCTGTTGTTCACTTTAACCCGGTTTCATGAGAGCTATACGATTTTTATGCGTGTGGCATTTTTTCTTATTGGTTTCACATACACCCCGCCATTAATGGTCATATCGGCGGCCGTTTTTCTTTAGATCATATCGAAGGCGTTAACACGTATTCGTTGAGATTCGCAACAAAAACGTGAAGGATTAATAGCAGAATGTGTCATGAGATCCACGTTCGCAGGTGAGGGAGATCAAAGAGAAAAGATAGCGAGAAAGGGAGTAAAACTAGGTGCGTGCTTTGATTGATAAAAATATGACGCTGGATTTGATAACAAAAGACGACGATACCACTGGTGCAAATAAAACACGTTTTGTTTGGTTGGTAAAGTAATGTAAAATGCAGGAACCCAACAATTGGTGGACAAGGTAAAAGTAATGCGAGTATAAATGATTGGAAGAAATAATTGATAAATTGAGTAGAAAGTGTAGTAGGGGTGATGAGGATGTGAACCTCGAAACTACGTAGCATCATTTGATAACAGAACAGAAGCCAGGCACATAGCAAGTAAGTGGGGAATATGAATACAAAACCATATAACTGTAAATGTAAAGAAAAATTAAAACTGGGCTGAATAGGAAAGGCAACTTTTAAGGGTAAGTGACGGATTCCCACCTGAAAATAATAGGAACTACATGCGTAATGCAGGAATTTGCAAAGCAAATATACAATTGTATATTTGTATTAGCCATTTATAAATATCGGTTCTGAACCTCGATTCATAAACACATAAAATAGAAACAGAGAAAAGAAGATTACCAGCCAACAGATGTTTGTGCAAAGTCGTTTCAGAAAGTTGCTGAACTAAAGTTGTAGAATTCCCGAAGTGTTACTGAAGGAAATTTGGTTTATTCTTAGGTAGTTATGTTATTGAATTATTAAAAGTCAGATAATTTTAACATGGAGTCATGCTTTAATTAAGCAAACGGCTTTAATTTGTATTCACTTCATCATTCTTCTATTCTCACACACAAATATGTGTACCTTCACTACTGCGTTTTATACATTCCAGGTACTTATAGCGTTTACAAAATAAGACACGCTTTAAATCTAAGCCACACCTAAATAACATAACTACATAAGTAGTATAGAATTGGGCATTTCGGCACAGTGTAGATAGGATGTTGAATTCTCCTCTGTGTTAATAAATGGGTGATGTAGAACTCTCATTGATTTAGAACTCTCCTATATGAAAATCGAGGTTTAAAAGAAGGGGAGTTGTGGCGTAGTGCCGTTCTCCCCTGTGCAGTTGAGGGGTTGGGATGATGATGATTGTGTGTGTGTGTGTGTGTGTGTGTGATGTGTGATGGGTGGGGTGGGTAACGGGGGGTTCCGGGGATGTTTGAATTAAATGTGAATGCTTGTGTGTGTGCTTGAACTCTCATGTATTCTTTTCGATGTGTGTATGTGTGTGCTTGAACTCTCACATATGAATATCGAAGAGTCTAGGGTTCGATATTTGTGATGGGGTGGGATGGGTAACGGGGGGGGGGGGGTTCCGGGGATGTTTGAATTAAATGTATTGATACTAATTCTTCGATGTCTGTGCTTGAACTCTCATATATGAATATCGAGTGTAGGGTTTGATATTTATTACGTTTAGTGTATGATATATGATGCAGTATCGTTATTCTTTAGATAAAAGAATATCGAGAGAATGATTAGGTATGTTTACTGGGAGAGATTTATGAAAATAAATGTAATAAGACATTCTGGTAAGGGGGTGTTCCCTATGCAGAATCTCTCCTTGAGCTATCGTATCCAAGAGCGATGTAAAGGTTAAGAAAAAAAGGTTAAATTCCATTCCCACATCGAGGTACGAGAAAATATAAAATCTATTCCACATTGAAGTATAAGAATGAATATGTAAATCTATGTGAGAGGGTCGCATGACAAAGAAATGTTCCCCTCTAAGCATGATAAAAGTGGGACATAGCAAATGTAACCATCTCTTTAAGAATGATAAAAAATATTGAGAGAAAAGTATAAGAATGCAAATGTAAATCTGTTTGAAAGGGCTTTCATGATAAAGGAGCGCACCCTCTAAGCAGGATGACCTAAAAAGAATATTCCCTCTAAGCATGATAAAAGTGGAACATAACATCGAAAATGAAATAAATGCACTAACCATCTAATTAAAAATGATTAAGATAACGAGAGAAAAGTATCTCGTCCTTAAGTATATATGAGTAATACAAAACTGATCAATCAATATGATAATATATATATGCAAGTAGGGATCTATAGTGTAGATATCCTAACTATTCATGGCAAGGTATCACCCTCCATATAAAAAATGGTCTAGAAAATCTCCCCTCAGTATTAGGAATACCCCACTGAACAACATCCCCTTTGGTATGTAGGTCAGAGAAAAAAAGAGTTAATCTCTCCAGACTAGTGACAGGGGTGATCAAAACAGTCTTATTGCTGTAGCGAAGTCTAATTTTGTCAAATAACGTTAGGAAAAAAAGAATATATTTTAAAAATTAAACGAATGAATCTATATATTTGTATGAATGATGAAACAAAACTATGAATGTGTTAGTATACCAAATGTAAAAAAATCAAATGTTCAGAAAAATATATTTTGTACAAGTATGTGTGTGTGTAAAGAAATGTGTAACTATATCACCCTCCCCTCATAGATGTAGGAAACGAATCACAGTTAGTGTGCGCACGCAACATGGTGTTTGGGAAGGAGAGATACGGTTGGAGGGGGGTGTAAAAAAATGATGAACCTATATAAAGTTTAAACTATGATAATAAAGTTACTAGTAATAAGTTTTAACTCATAACGTAGTCACAACTACTTTAAACATATAGCATAATATGTAGACAGTAACACCTCTCCCGGACGGAGGGGAGGGAGGGCGTGGAGCGATTTTTAATAAATACTGCAGTACGGACGAGTGAGGAGTCAGTCGATTCTCTGGAAATATGGATCCTACAGGTAAGATAGAAAAGTTGTATACTGTAATTCATTTTTTATCTCTGTTTACGAAGAATGTTGAAGTAATACTGATTCGTGTATGCTTATATGTTTGTTTCAGATCATGAGATGGTACAGCTAAATCAACTAGCTGAAGGTGGAACACATCTTCCCACAAAGAAACTACGAGAATTAGATCACTCCGTTCAACACATCATTCGATCCGTCAAAACCGTGAAGACCAGATATGGTGAACGGGTCGTCGTCGAAACATCAGAATTCCAAGTCTTCCTCCCGGAGAGATTCAAACACATGACCGCAGCGCAGAAAGATTTACTAAATCGTGGTGACTGCATACTCCAATACCATGGCGAGGAAACACTAGAAAGTGGTTTCAAACGACATAAATTGTCTTTTTTAAGCAGCCGTAATGTCGTCAAAAGGTGAGTATAATTAATGAACAAAATTTCATAAAAAAAAGTGAAAATGTAGTTACTTGCATGTAAATGTGAAATCGTACATGTTGTATTAGAACTTAAAGCGCACGTCATGTAGTATTAGTAATTGAATGTAGTTACTTGCATGTAAATGTGAAATCGTACATGTTGTATTAGAACTTAAAGTGTTAATTATCGCATGTCATGTAGTATTAGTAATTGAGAGTGAACGTTGTAGGGTTAATTTTCAAGTGTAATAATTACGTACATGTGATTATCGTAGTTCAGTTACGTTATTTCACATGCATGTTAGTTATGTATTGTTTGTTACACGTAAAAGTAACGTTGTAGGTCAAAAAAGAACGTTAATTTATATGTGTAAAACGTACATGTGAATATCGTAGTTCAGTTACGGTATTTTACATGTTAGTAATTGAATGTAGTTACTTGCATGTAAATGTGAAATCGTACATGTTGTATTAGAACTTAAAGTGTTAATTATCGCATGTCATGTAGTATTAGTAATTGAGAGTGAACGTTGTAGGGTTAATTTTCAAGTGTAATAATTACGTACATGTGATTATCGTAGTTCAGTTACGTTATTTCACATGCATGTTAGTTATGTATTGTTTGTTACACGTAAAAGTAACGTTGTAGGTCAAAAAAGAACGTTAATTTATATGTGTAAAACGTACATGTGAATATCGTAGTTCAGTTACGGTATTTTACATGTATATGGTTTACGTTGTGTGTTTTTATCATTTATGTAAGGGAGAGAGCATTACGTAAAACAGTTACATACTATCTGAATATTGTAGTTACGTGATGATAGCAATAATTGAAACCGCTGTGTAAAATACATAATCATTATGTAACTATTTTCATATGTAAAAGTTACATGCATGTTACGTTCTACGTAAAGTATAGAGTTTACGTAAAATTGGGATTCATACATGTAAAAGTTATTAACATGTATGTTATTTCTGTTACCACCTTACATACATGTAAATCAATGTTCCCGTATGTAAAGTTAATCGAATGTTGTAATTGCCTCTTTTTTCAGAAACGGCTACAAGATGCTCCGATACTGCCACTGGACAACCCTCGATTCAGCAAGATGAAACCTGTTCGAACGTGACCCATGCTGAGCAATTACGATGTATTCAGAGTGAGTCCGCTTTCAAAAATCGTTTAGCCACCTATGAAATTTACAACTGTGTTAATATACTTGACCCCGTCATATTCTTAGCAGAATGCAAACCTTTAATTTTGAATGAAATTGATAAGGGCTTAAACACGTATAAATCAGGTCTTAAGATAGGATCCTGTTTATCCTGTCAATATGTCATAATATCACAAGAGAGTGATAATATTCATACATTTAACTTTAACAGTAAACTTGAGGTGATATTGCAATCTACAGATAAATCTATATGGTATGAAGAGAAGATTGTACAACCTATACTAGATCATATGGATAATTTTGAATCGCGTACCAGTTCAAAAGCTTTATACAGTATTGAGAAATTAACAATATATGTGACACAATACGATTCATTGAATGCAGGGATGTATACTGAACTACCCGACTTTATAAAATCGAAGAGAGCTGTTATTAACATTCGTAATACTGATAAATATTGCTTTGCATACTGTCTGTTAGCATCCAAATATCCAGTAGAACGTAACAAGAATCGACCCACGTCCTATAAAAGATATGATTTTCGTAATGAATTTAACTTTGAGAATATAACATTCCCCGTATCATTGAAAGATGTAGAAAAATTCGAGAATCAAAATTCAAATATTTCAATAACGATATACGGTGTTGAAAATAAATCGATTATTCTCTTATATCAACCAAGAGAGATAAAAGCACATCATGTTAATCTTTTAATGTATAAAAGACATTATTGTCTGATAACAGACTTATCACGTTTGCTAGGAAAGCAGTTAACCAAACATCATGGGCGAAAATGGTTATGTAACAATTGTAACTTGTATTTCACATCAGAATCACGTTTAAATAGCCATAAAAAGAGGTGTATGATGAATCAAATTATCAGAATGCCCGAGGCTGGTAAAACTGATCTCGTTGAATTTAACGCATATTCGAAATGTCTAAAAGTTCCATTCGTGGTTTATGCAGACATAGAATGTATCTTACGTAAGGTAGATTCGTGTCAAGATGTAGCAAGCAAAAGTTGGACCCGTACCATTCATAAACATGAAGCGTATGCAATTGCATTACATTTGGTCTGTAGTTATGATAAAAATTTAACACGTTTCAAATCATTTGAAGGTCCATATGCAATTGAAAATTTTCTTAAAGAATTAACGTTAATTGCAAATCAGGTCATTAATATATATGCTAATAAAATTGAAATAAGTATGAGAGATGTGGATGAGCTAGAATATCAAAATGCAACACGATGTCACATATGCAAACGTGAATTTCTTAACTCGTGTATAAAGGTTCGTGATCATTGTCATTTGACTGGAAGTTACGTTGGCCCAGCTCATAAGCACTGCAATTTAAATAGGAAAATGCCAGGATTCATACCAATATTCTTTCATTGCTTGTCAAAATACGATGCTCTTTTCATAGTAAAGAAACTAGGTTACGATACGGAACCTATCAACTGTATTGCACAAACTTCTGAAAATTACTTATCCTTTAGCAAAAGATATACAAATTCGAATGGAATGAGTATATATCTAAGATTTCTGGATAGCTATCGTTTTTTGGATTCAAAACTTAGTAACCTTTCGGATATGTTAGAATCAGATGATTTTCATTATACCAATAATACGTACACGAATCCTTTGCATAGACAACTGATGAAACGCAAAGGTGTCTTCCCGTACACGTATGTGGATTCTATAGAAAAATTATACGAGAATAGTCTACCATCCAAACATCAGTTTGATCATGTAAGCGATGAGGATTATAGTCATGCTAGAACGGTATGGAATGAATTCAATGTTAAAAATCTGGGTGAATATTTAAATATATATCTTAAGTGCGATACATTAATACTAACGGACGTGTTTGAACGCTTCCGTGAATTAAGTATCGGTTTGTACGGACTCGACCCGTGTCAGTATTACACACTTCCCGGGTTAGCCTATGATGCAATGTTAAGAACGACTGGTGTACAAATTTCATTATTAACAGATAAGACTATGCTAGATTTCTTCGAAAAAGGAATACGAGGTGGAATTTGCACTGTGTCCAAACGGTATGCAAAGGCGAATAACAGATACATGACTAGCTACGATAACACTCAACCAACTAATTATTTAATGTACGTTGACTGCAATTCTTTATATAGTTATACAATGGAAAATAATAGCTTACCATACACTGATATAAGGTGGCTAACTGATGCTGAAATTAAATCAATAGATTTTATGTCTATTACAAGTGATTCTGACGTGGGATATGTGTTGGAAGTAGACTTTAAATATCCACAGGAACTTCATGATATACAAAATGATTTGCCATTATGCCCTTTGAATGAAATCGCGCCAGGTGATAGGTATACAAAATTGCTAACAACATTGAATGATAAAAATAAATACGTATTACATTATCTCAATTTTCAACAATGTGTTAAACTTGGTTTGATTCCATCGCGTATACATAGAGTAATAGGTTATAAACAATCTAACTGGATAAATCCTTACATTGAACTCAACGTTCGTAAACGTATTGAAGATAAGACGAAATTTGGTCAAAATCTATGGAAGTTAATGAATAATTGTGTTTATGGAAAATTTATAGAGAATGTAAAACGTTATAATTCATTTCATTTAGCTACCAGCTGGAAACGAGCGCGTAAATTGTTAGCTCGACAAACGTGTATAAGGTACGTGATTTTTGATGAAAATTTAATAGGTATAGAATTGGTCAGAGATGAAATATTGATGAATAAGCCAATATACATAGGACAAGCAATCCTGGATCTATCCAAACATAAAATGTATGATTTTTATTATGAAATTCTGAAGACAAAATTGAAAGATGTAACTTTAATCTATACGGACACGGATGCTTTTCTCTTCGAATCTAGCTGCGATATATATGAATTTATTAAAGCCAATATACATTTATTCGATACATCTAATTATCCAATTGATAATGTGTATGGTATTCCGTTAGCAAATAAGAACATTTCAGGATTATTCAAGGATGAGCTAGCCGGTAGAGTGATGATTGAATATGTAGGTCTGAAATCCAAATTATACTGTTATCGATATGATACTGAAGTGATTAAAAAATCAAAAGGTGTAACAAAAGATTCGATGAGATTCATAACCTTTGAACAATATCTCTCATGTATTACACATCCTGACACGATACATCGAAGCATGCAGACATGTTTCAGAAGTTATAAACACGATGTTCATACCATTGAATCTAATAAGATAGCTTTAAGTGGTATCGATACAAAACGATACATTCCCAATAATTCATTTTCAACATTAGCATGGGGACATTATGCTATAGAAAATTGTCAAGTGTAATTTTCATTTTTCTTTTCTCAATAAAGCATAGATTCAACTGCGTTAAAAGGTATTACTAGGCCACGATAATAACATATTACTGTATTTCAAAAAATAAAATAATTGAGTTTCAAGTATAATTGTAAAGTGTGTTGCAACTGAGTTAAAAGGTATTACTAGGCACATGATAATAACATATTTACTTCATTTGAAAGATAACGTATTGCTTTTTTTTTTGTTTATGTTAGGGGTGAAGGAATATAGTTTCCTATTCATGTCGTTTTGAAAATGTTAGATAGCAGAAATCAATGAAATGTTAATTCAACTATAATCATGTATGATTTTTTTTTTTATTAAAATATATTTACTAATTATATCAAAATGTTATTATCATGTCTCCGTTAAGGGGTGAGGGGAGATTTTATATATATATATATATATATATCAATGTGAACTAGCATGTACAAAGGCTCTTATTTCAGCTATACTCATGTATGATGTTTGTTTAACGTATATTACTAATTACTTAAAATTGTAATTATCATGTTTACGTTAAGGGTAGGTGAATTTATATATACTCAATGTGAACTAGCATGTACGTTATGTTAAAATCTCTACAATTAAATGTTAATTCAACTATAATCATGTATGATTTTTTAAAAAAGTATAAAATGTTATTATCATGTTTAAGTTAAGGAGATGTGAATTTATATATTATCGATGTGACTAGCAGTTACAGAAGATGTCAGGAATCAATGTGAACAAACAAAAATAAAACACAATATATCATTAAAATTATATTTCTTTATTGAGTTGTGTGTTTTTTATTTATACAATGTCCACCTCATTAATCCATTCACGGGTAGGAAATCCTAACCATTTCACCAGAATCCTATCACCACGACGTCTGATGATCCTTTCAACTAAATACGTGTCTGGATATTGAGTTTTCTGTAATTCATAACCGTAGAATGCTCCTTAAATCAGTTTACCCTCCAGATCCTCGATGAGATAGGTCAATGGATGTGTCCTTTGCACTGTACGTATCCTAAAGACTTCAACACTCCAATTTGGTAGATAACCTTTCTCCATAACACCTTTATGCTTAGAAATCCTCACGTAGTCACCAACACGATGAAGTCTAGATCTTCGCTTCTCACGCAGACTTCTATCATATTTGTACACGCTGAGGAGGAGAGAATTATCACGAACTTCTACAGGCTTCATACGAATCGTTCGATGGTAAGTATTATTGTATGTATGAATAATTCTAGGTAGTATGTTTACCCATTGATATGAGCCTTGAACAATAAATTCCTTATGCAAATTCAGTTTGATCGTTCTTATTAAACGTTCCACTGCAGCAGCCTTAACGTGAGTGAATGTACTGTAATGATTAATATTATTACGATTCATTAGTTCGCGGAAATGTTTATTGTAAAACTCCCTTCCTTTATCAGATTGAACATTCTTCGGAAACGATTCCATTTCATTCAATATCTCCTCCATAGCAGTCGAAACGTTAATACCACTTTTATCACGTAATGGTCGTGCATAAGCCATCTTGGAATAAAAATTGCATGCAAGAAGAATATACTTATAATTCCTATTGTCTCTTGCATAATTAGACATGTCCATAAGATCTATTTGTACTAAATCGTTCATTCCTTTGCTTATGATCTTACGACGTAAAAATCGTCTTCTAGCTGGTGCATGTAACTCGGTTGCAATGCGACGTTTTATCATGCTATAATTTTTGATGTTTTAAGTTCTGTAATAATTTCTTCTATCTCGGGTGAGTGATTCAAATTACCTGCATCCCTCGACGCAACTAATAATCTTAATCTGTTTATTATTTCATTCGGATCGTTCCAGTAGATGTAATCTAATTTTCTCTGCGGTACATGTTCTTTCCAACGTAAACCAAATCCAGTTCGATTACTAACAAGGTCACGAATGATATGACGATACTTGAACCCTCGATTTGCTCTTAAACGTCCATCTCTTGAGTAGCCGTGTCTGTAAACTTGAGTATTTTGTAAGATTTGCGAATACACGTCTAAATCATCATCTGTGTACGATGTCTTGCGAGGTAAACGTTTAAATAATAATTCATATAAGCCTGCTGTGGGTTCATACGTTTCTGTTCCTATCTGAACACCATCAGATTTAAACACAACTGTCTTGTTACCCAATTTATACTCATTATCCTCGTAACGTATGCCGTAAGTATTATCCATGTCACTCGAACTGGCAGTTCGAACCTTGTGTAGATACTTTGACACGAGATCAGATCCGTTAGCATCATCTGTAGTTTCGTCGTCGTCGTTGTTGTCTTGGTGTGCTTTCGCTATTACTTTCAATGGTTCGGTTACAGGTTGAAGAACTTCAGACATGACTCGTTGCGTTTCGAATTTCATTCCTTTGAGAGAACGTAACTTTTCTCTTATTGCCCTACTGTGACGGGCAATGGATTCCTTAAGTCTTATAGCTTCAGCATCCATATCGAAATGAATGTATAATTAATCAGCTACTGCTAATTTATATGAAACTATCAGTTCTATACTTAATATATGACCATCTTTAGCACGTCCGACTGGTGCTGTAAACGATAGAATATCGCCAGTTTCAACTCTTACAGGATATCTTTCAACTAATCTTCCGTTTATTGCAAACAATGTATCATTTACAGTATGCGGATGTACCGATGAGACGATGGAACACGAGAGTACACTTCCATTTCCAGGAACTTTATAGTATTCGAGTCCCGATGTTAACGTATACCTTAAAGAGGGACCTCGAAACGGACGTGTTTGCAATGAAATTATGAGTTGTGCTTTCAATTGTTGTAACATAGTGTTTACAACATTTCTCATTCGTGTTTTCATAGTATGAATATCATTATTTATAGTGATTAGTTTATTATCAAGTTCCGTTTGTCGTGCGGTTAGTTCTTTCACTTCTTTTTCTACAGCTGTAGTAATAGTCTCGCTAGCGGAGGTGATTGTTCTAGTTAACTGACTTTGTAATTCATTCTGTTTCCGTGTAATAGTATCGGCAATGTTTGTTATAGTCTCAGTTAAACCCGTTTGCAATTCATTGTGTTTCTGTATAAAGAAATGATTAACATAACTCATGGTGACTGCATCACTATCTTCTATCGGCTCGGCTAAATCCTTCAATCTCTTCATTCGAAATGATAGAGTTTCATTAGAATCGTGAATTGGAATCCTATCATCTACATATTTTTTATTAGGAACGTCGTGTTCGTGAAGGGGGTCCAACAGCGTTTTCATTCTTATACCATCTATAATGACATTATTTTCGGAATCACGTTTAAATGCATATTTACTTAAGTACTCCATTAAATTGTTGTATTGGATGTCGAGCGATTTTTGTATGTGATCCCTAAGCATAGCTTCAAACTCGCCCATACGCTGATACGAGGTCTGCTCGCTGAAGATCTGCATTCGATTCTCGACGTCAGCCGTATGCGTATCCACATAACGTTTAGTCGATGCATCGTCACCTTCTTCAGGGTCGTGAATATTGCACAACCGCTTTCCCTTGAATCGATAGTTTCCCGATCCATCTCTAGTTATGATATATCGATTGAACACACCCCTAGAGGGTATGATTCTTCGGGATCCGAACCTGTCGATACTCATTGCTTAAGTGATGGATTATTCTATTTATTCATTCTGATAAAGCGATCAAAACCGTGACGGTAGCGTCCCTCGTTCAGTGGATATTCTGGTACTATAACAACAAAGGATCGTTCGTCACTCTCCCATATATGTTTACACATATCCTTAAATTCATCATAGGACATATCGGTATTTACATAATCTTCGTATATATGTTTTAAATTGAGATTATCCTGTCTAAAGAATATAATCATATTTGCATTATCTCTAATTAAATGTTTAGGTACTTTAGCATATGATTGTGCTAAATATATAGCATCGACATTACGATGTCTACCCATACTGTAATATGAAGCTATCTTACCCTGTTTTTCATTTATCACATCATCAAATACGAATATCGAATTTTCTCTAGCATCCGACGTTTGAATCACTTTATCACCATCATCGAACGTAAATACACCTATATCGGGTATAGTTTTCAGTAACCTGAGTAAATATCGATATTTAGGTTGTTGCAACGATTTCGAGTATATGTAGAGGTTTTCGAATCTCAGACCATTCTCGTGAATAAGCAGGTTGAGTAAAACGTTCGTTTTTCCAGCATTTGAACTGCCCAGTATGAGCGCTCTAACGTTACTCGGAAACAACGTACCGTGTCGTCCTTTGCGAATGTCGTCCTCGAAATCTAACACCTGTATGGGTAGCGTACACTTTTGCTTTACTATCTCCATATCGCGACTAATACTTATAAAGCATAAGTTTTGTCTTTTATCTCGTTCGTGATAAGGGCAATCTATGTCTTTACTGGATTTAGCCAATCGTCATAGGAATCGTATACTTATAAAGCGCACGTTTTGCCTTTTTTATTTCATAGTGTGACATGCGCTCTACACGTGCACGCAAAGGTTCGGGAATTCTTAATTCCTTGATTAATTCATTACCATTTGAGGCACATTTACCGGGTTATCGTTTCTGCGGTCCCGGAACGAAACTACATAAACGCTTGCAGAGAGGTGACTTACCGGCGAACGGGTTACATTCAGCGTGTCTCGATCACGATCGGGCTTACGCAGAGAGTACTGATACAGATTCTCGTCGTCTAGCCGATAAGGTGTTGGTAGAGAAAGCTTGGAGACGTGTAAAGTCTGCCGACGCTTCTTTGGGCGAACGACTTGCAGCTCGACTTGTGACTACACTTATGAAGGGTAAACTGGCAGCGGGCGCTGGCATGCGTAAACGTCGCAACAAGAGAGGTGGTTTCTTACCTTTGCTACCACTTTTAGCAGCTCTAGGTGCAGCAGGTGGTCTAGCTGGAGGTGCTGCTCAGATTGCTACGGCTGTCAATAAGAAACGTTCGGATGCAAAACAACTTGCAGAATTAACACGTCACAACGAGCGCATGGAATCTTTGGCTCAGGGCAAAGGTCTTCGCCGTAAGAGACGTCGTAAGGGTAGAGGATTGTATCTTCGATCAAAAAACTCGGGGCGAGGCCTATATTTATCCCGGAAAAAGCCCTGAGTGCTAACGAGATCGATTCGTATGCACGACGTCTACACATTCCACATTTTAGAGGTGTCTACATGATCGATAAACTACCTCCACGTCCTCGATACTATGAGAGAATAGTAGTGAATCTGGATACATCAAATAACCCTGGTACACATTGGATTGCTGTACGTAAGGATGGTGACGTTGCCTACTACTTTGACAGTTTCGGCGATCTGAGACCTCCGGAAGAGATAGAAACGTACCTTTCGGGTGTCAAGCTCCTATATAATACGACGAGATTTCAAGAATTCGATTCTGTGATTTGCGGTCACTTGTGCCTTCAGTTTCTCCTCGATGAGTTACACGATCACCGTGAGTGGTAGTGATACCAGCTTCTCTACATTTCTAAATCCACCATTACATCTGGATCCTAACGGACATTACGAGATAGCTCTATTGAATTTTGAGACTTTTTACTCGATTCCGAATGTGGACGAGAGTAATAATCTATTCCATTACGTTCGCGATGGAAAAGTCGAACGTATAGTAATTCCACCGGGTACTTATGAATTGGATGATATCGCCAGATTGATCAAGGATGCTCTCGACATCGGTGACGACTTTATTCTACGTGCTAATAATAACACCATGAAATCAGAAATTCAATCTCCCTATATTATCGACTTTAGTCGTGAGAGATCTATTGCTTCTCTTCTCGGTTTCACCTCTAAACAGAGGGTACCGGCAAACGTGCTGACCGAGTCTAATGATTTGGTTAACATATTCAAGGTCAGCATCATACGTATCGAGTGTAGTCTTGCAACGGGATCTTTCATCAATGGTAAAAGTGGTCATTCTCTGTATGAATTTTTCCCATCGGTACCTCCAGGTTATCATATCTCGCAGGAACCATCAAGTCCTATATATTTACCAATCATCGATACGAATCTCATTGATCATCTCGACATTAGAGTGGTAGACCAGAACGGCGATAAGTTAGATTTCAGGAACGAAACCATCACTGTACGATTGCACATACGTCGTAATGGGTATAAGTTTTAAGAGACGATGCTATATTAAAAAACATCTCTCGAGATTGACCTCTACTCGATCATCGACCCGCAAGCTAATCACATCGTCTAATCGAAAATTTCTCGCTAACTTAGGCTTCAAGGTTCTATGATGGATGTGTTGGACGTGACCGGGATTCCGACCTTTGATGATAAGATCAGTAAGGAGGAAGAACACGTATTCCTACCGTACAATACGTCAGCTCTCGATGTGAACGATGAAATTAGAATTCCATGTCAAGCTGAAGATTTGTACACGCTTCCTAGTAGAAGTTATCTCTACATTGAGGGGACTCTCACTAAACCCGACGGCAGCGTTGCCACATCGAAATTGAGTAACAATGCTATGGCATTCCTATTCGATGAGATTCGTCTGGATATGAATGGAACGACTATTGATAGAACTAGGAATCCGGGCATTTCATCAACGATGCGTAACTATGCAGCACTGAATGAACTGGAATCGAATCGTTTACTAAATGCTGGATGGATCTATCCAGGAGGTGTGGTAGACATCGTGAATACATCGAATGGTATCTTCAATGCTATCGTTCCTCTTTCGATGTTGCTGGGTTTCGCCGACGATCACAAGGAGGTCATACTTAATAGCAAGTTTGAACTTATTCTCATTAGATCTAAGGATTCTAATAATTGTATCATTGGAAACGATCCTACAACCATACAACTAACTAGACTCGAATGGAGGATGCCTGTACTTCGACTTTCAGATTCTGAACGAGTTGATAAACTTAAACTCGTCAAATCGGATAAACCTCTACACGTCGCATTTCGAACCTTGGACCTTCACACTCAACCTGCTGTACCTCAAACTAAAGCGTTCACATGGAACATTGCAACCACGACTAAACTTGAAAAACCACGTTTCGTCATAGTCGGTGCACAAGTGGATAGATTGAATCATCTCGCTAAGGATGCCTCTCTATTTGATAATTGTAATATCACCAATCTGAAACTTTATCTCAACAGTGAATCTTACCCCTATCACGATATGAACTTGGATTTCGCCAATTCGAAATTTGCATCTCTGTATGATCAATATTCCAAATTTCAATCATCCTACTATGGAAAGGAGAATTACCCTCTTTTGAAAAGGAACGACTTTCTGAAATATGCACCGCTATTCGTCATCGATTGCTCTCATCAACCTGAGGATACTGTGACGGGGGCAGTGAATGTCAGATTGGAAGTTCAAGCATCGTCAAATTTTCCTGCACAAACTTCATTATTCTGTTTAATTATTCATGATAAATTATTCACTTATAAACCACTAACTCATGTTGTACAATCTATCATATAGGTGTAATAAATAAAAACATTACAAATTCAAATTATCTTTTTATTGACTTTAACATACATCTCCAATATCCTCTTCCTTGCACTCCTGCTTTTTGCATCATATGAACATAATGATTTATGAATATCATACAACTGATATAAATTTCTTTCAATATATGGAATTAGTCTTTTAAGTCCATTGAATGCAGTACTATTCAGATTTATACTGCCCACATTTAAACATGTATTCACAAACGTTATTTCTTGCATCTTATTCATGCATAACATTATATTAAATGCATATATTATATTTTCACTGTACGGTGCACATGGATGCTTACCATCTTTCAGATACGTATCCAAAACACACACATTTGACATTATTACCTCCCAATCCTCTTTTGTAATATACACAAACGTATCGTCATGTGTAGCTTTAATGTAAAGTGATGGGAGTTCATTGTATAATCCTATGTTCACACGAAAGTCAATGCTGATGGAGATGTCGTTATCGTTCATGCACACACTATTTACCATCACTCGCAACTTCCTCCTCTACTTCTTCTGCGAAGGGTGTGAAGGGTTCGAACATCATTATGATGAAACTGTCTTGATCGAACGTCTTCTTGGCTTTGACGATTCTCGGTTTGCAGTTCGTCTTCTTCTTTTTCTTGTCTCCTTTCTTACTGGATCTGCGGACATACACGAACTATGTCTCAACATCGTGAATATTTAATACACTTGTTAACGTAAAACTCTTATTATTTTATACTCACTTTTCTATGACTTCCTCCTCGGGTTTCGATGTACCGATATCCTTAAACGGACGATCATTGTACGGACCGCACACATCTTCACCTTGATCCTGTTCGGACTGGCATGCCACATCTTCACTTTGGGCTTTACTGAAATAAACATATTTATCATTAGTTATATAACACATAACAACACTTTCACGTTAACATACACATAATTATAATTCTACTTACCCGAGGTATACTTTACAATTCTTTCCACATTGAGCATAAGATGTGATCGAATCATGATGGGAAGGATTCTTGCAAATCACTTGATGCATCTTTCCATCACACGTTTCATCGTGGTGCTCAACCCAATGCTTTTGCAAATCTTCGAAATTGCGTAGATTCTCCCAGAATCTGGTATCACTTTCGATGATAGGAGTTGTTGTTCCACTCATCTTGACGTTGCGATGTGAAGTGAGAATGCATTCGTTCCCCGAGTGAGCAGATGGATGATGAAACGTGATCATACCTGTCTCCCCCCCTCCCCATCCTATCGTCGATTGTTCTAAACGTACGGAGGGTTTGTGTGAAGTGAGGACACGTTCGTTCCCGAGCTGGCGGGACAGGATGAGACCTGTTAATTCGAATTTACTATATTACCGTTTTATCACGTTTCCCCCCCTTCCACCCTCTCGTCGCTTGTACTGGAGGAGGACTAGTGTTTATCCTCGCGTACATGAATGGCTATCGAACCGGGGACCCTATATTCATATATATGAATCCTCCCGAGAACTCGATATTCATAGATGACCCACACATATACATATATGCACAAATCTTGAGGAATGACAACACGTCATCATCCTTATACTTCAATGTGGAATAGATTTTATATTTTCTCGTACCTCGATGTGGGAATGGAATTTAACCTTTTTTTCTTAACCTTTACATCGCTCTTGGATACGATAGCTCAAGGAGAGATTCTGCATAGGGAACACCCCCTTACCAGAATGTCTTATTACATTTATTTTCATAAATCTCTCCCAGTAAACATACCTAATCATTCTCTCGATATTCTTTTATCTAAAGAATAACGATACTGCATCATATATCATACACTAAACGTAATAAATATCAAACCCTACACTCGATATTCATATATGAGAGTTCAAGCACAGACATCGAAGAATTACTATCAATACATTTAATTCAAACATCCCCGGAACCCCCCCCGTTACCCATCCCACCCCATCACAAATATCGAACCCTAGACTCTTCGATATTCATATGTGAGAGTTCAAGCACACACATACACACATCGAAAAGAATACATGAGAGTTCAAGCACACACACACAAGCATTCACATTTAATTCAAACATCCCCGGAACCCCCCCGTTACCCACCCCACCCATCACACATCACACACACACACACACACACACACACACAATCATCATCATCCCAACCCCTCAACTGCACAGGGGAGAACGGCACTACGCCACAACTCCCCTTCTTTTAAACCTCGACTTTCATATAGGAGAGTTCTAAATCAATGAGAGTTCTACATCACCCATTTATTAACACAGAGGAGAATTCAACATCCTATCTACACTGTGCCGAAATGCCCAATTCTATACTACTTACATATCTTATAAAACTTCGTATTATGTTGCCATTCTTGTTGTCCACTATAAGATATTATAGGTGGCGCCATCTCTGGAGAGCAACAAGCGGCTCTGTTTTATTGTGCTGGCTACTTAAATAAGCAGCATTTGCTTGTGGAAAACTGGTATAACTAAAGTTGCCTGGTGTGTAATATCTATTTATAATGGTAATTTATGGTGTCACAATGTCAACTTACTCTATCACAAAGAATTCTCTCCCGTATTCTAGTTATAACATACACGTTTACAAAGGAACTTTCACAGATCATTACGTTGTGGATATAATTTGTATATACTCTCTTTGCTTGAACTGTTGTCCAACTCATGCCGTGTTTCAAGCATAATGCCCTTCCTATGATGCTATCAGAAAACCAGGAAAGGAAGCTATCGATTTTCAGATATAACGATACTGGAAAATTGAAAATAATGGCCAGTAGGAGGCCTGCGCCAAAATGAAACTGTAGTTCCATATTGATGATATTATTAAGATATTTTAAGAACATAATTTTCTCAGAAAAACCTCATATTTAGACGTTAGTTTCGGAACCCAGAGGGCTGTTGCCGATTGAAAGCCGATAATGTGGTGTCATAAACGTATTTAACAGTATGTGTTTCATTGGGTGGAGGTGTGAGAGAATAAGATTTTTCATAAACAAATTGCAATACTATAAACAATACCACGAAGTAGTCATTGGTTATTGTAACATATGGCCGAGGTTTACAACGAAAAGGGCTTGTAAAATTGTCAGCAACTCCCTATACCAAGGTTATTGATAAATTGATCAATATATCCTCATTCAACTTTAAGTGACTATACGAAATTCCGGATCTGCTCTGTGGGCAGTAGTTGTTAATAGAAAGCAAAGAAAAATTGGTACCATGATTATAAACTTGCTTATGCGACAAGAGAAACAACAATCCCTTAGCACAGCGAAAGTGATAGAGCTAGGAAAGTCAAAGACAAAGAAAAACAACAACTAGCGGAAGATTATCCTCTTATTCATGACATCAGTATAATATAAAGAGAGGAGTGACTCCATCAGGAATAGCACAACTTACATACCCACTGGTTATATAGTTGGGCGGGACACCTTGCGCATTGCATATAGGTGCTTAGATCTACTGTGGGTACTTATTCCCTGGCGGATCAACAGGAGGTTCTAGGTAAGTGTTCAATAAAATTTGGTTATCATTATAGCTGTATATGAAACACTTTCAATTTTTCAACATTTTTGTATCTTCAAAATGCTCCAAATTCTGCAATTCTCAACGAATTTGTATGAAACTTTTTATACATATTCATAAATATACTTTTAATAAAAGTCATCGTCTTTTGTTGTAAACTGGGTAGTTTATTTATTGGAGAAATATAAATCCCAAAATTGCAAACAATTGAAGGAAAATTTAATATATTCACAAGTATAGCAACTTTCATAACTGAAGTACATAGAAACATGCACTCAGGACTGGAACACTACACCACCTAGTGGTTGTTCCTGCAGCTGTACGCCTTCCAAGCTCGTACCAAGAACATAAGGCCGTTGACTAGAATGGCGGATATTAAATCCGTTATTCCACTCACGTTTGCAAGGAAATAAAAACACTTCTGAATTCTGACACAGCTTTGTCGCGAATCAAGGTTAAGTCTATATGCAAAACAGGGAACAATGATAGCTTGGTGTGTTATGTCTTTTACTTTCTTTGGAGACGATTTAAATGCCCGGCCATAACAGCGGCTCCATCATAGCATTGTCCCACAATTGTAGATTTATAATGAAACTCCAGCAACAATCAGTAACTTCATTTTGTATTCTTTTTGAAGGCCCTACAAAAACTGATTTTGTGCTGCAATAGTGGTTTTGAATTTCGATGGGGCTTCGCTCTTATCTGTAAATCCCAAAGATCCTTAAAATTACTTTTATTTAAAGGGTCCTCGACTTCATTATATCCGCGAATGCCATTTCTCGTCTGCTTAAAAATAAAGCGGCTCTAATGGGATATTGCAAGAAATGTCAAATAAGCTTAACGTTCTCATTGTATTTTACAATATATAGACGTGAGCTTTCCCAAAGAACTTCTGCAACTTTGTTACCGTTCTCTTGCTAGATTCTTCATCCCGACACAATTCCTTAAATGTTCTTAAGACGCCTCATGCTTTTGGAGTGCTCGGGTAATATTGTTCAAATGCGCCACACCATTGTTGTACCACGTGCCCTTTGTAACGCCAATAAACAAACATAGCCAACAGTACAGCTTCTGATAATAGCTACTTCCGGACAATCATTTATGTTCCTTATACCAACGAGTCTTGAAGTTCCTGGTGTCTCCAGTGGAAGTTCCTTAATGAATGTCATTGTTCAAATTTACTTATTATTTCAAGTTTCTAGCTTACTGCCAACACTTACACACATATGTTGATATTGATGATGACATTTTCACAAATACATGCTGGTACTTTCCACAAAACAATAATTCAAGCCATCCAAACTAAAGCTAAGGTATTCCAAAATTACGTATGGGGCATGGTCGCAGACAGCGTGCTAGCATGGCTCCAACGTGCACAGAATAGAGGACTCAGGTCTATATATCCTGTGGGTCCTTATTTTCCTACCAGGCTGCTTCACGAGGCCTCGAGTCTCCCATACGTGGAGGATGAAATCAGGCGCCGGGCATCAAAATTGTACGTAACTTTACCCAACCACAGAAGCGCCCTTGTCAGATCCCTGGGAGATTATGACCCCACTAGACGTCGCTCTAGTCAGCACCGGTTACCCCGAATGGCTTGCGAGCATCCGAGATAACCTAGGAGCTAATCCGAACAGCGGCTAAAGCTGAGCTCCACATAATCCTTCCAAGCTGCTTGGCATCAAAATTATATACCCAAAAATTTAAATAAATAAAACACCAGGGTGCAAGGTATTGCATCCTGTCCTTCAACCCCCAGGTACATTCTAGTAACCTCATAAAAATTCACCATTCTAAAAATCAACATTTCATCCTACAATATCCCGATATTTACCTTACCTGCGGTAAAACCCTTAACGGGTGGGCACGCAGCAAAAACCTTCTGGCTTTATACAGCCAGTCAGCACCACATGGCATGGCATGGCATGGTATGAGACACTTGTCAATTGAAGTCACGTGCTTGAACAGCTGCGTAATCTGTGTTGTGGCCATTGTCATTGCAAGTTGTATTGTGTAAGTGCGTAATTCTGTGTCTCTCAGGTTGACTAAAGTGTGTTTCTACGGAAATAGAGAGAAATTTTTGGTGTTTGTAACCTGGAATTTTAATTTCACGATCCCCCCCTACCCTCCCCAAAGTCACAATATGAATGATGGCTAGGTAATACTTGCTAACTCTTATAACAAATGCCATACGCTTTCATGAAACTGGATTAAACTTAACTAAAGAAGTTCCAATTCTATTACTTCTGTTATTGGTATTATTGGACACAATGTATATTTAACAAAATTGTATCAAATTCACAATGAATCCATGCTAAAAGGAAACAATAAGTTTGAATGTGTATTTTCAGTTGAAGGCTTTCTTTCTGAGGCAAAACTGTTTCTTTGTTTTATATTCTCTCAGTATACGCTATCGCTAAGTTTCCTTTCCTCCTAATCATAAAACAATTAAATATAAAGGAAATAAATTACCTTAAAGTCGTCGTTTTACACCACTTAGCAAACGTATTGTATTTGCGTGGCTTGCAATTCACCCTTCCCTAAGCACCTAACTTTAATCTGTTCCGAATTTATGATGATCGCTACAGAAATAGTTCCATTACACATGCTTCTGTACAAACAAGGTGAATAACGAGCTTGATGCACATGAAATGTATAAAAAGTGGGTAGATATATGTATGTTGCCTTTTATATTCCATGCTATTCCTCTGAAACGGCGAGAAATACAAGAACAAAGCCATGCATTGTTTTTCTTCTTTGTAATACGTCCTCCAACGTTTAAGTCATATCGGACGATGAATAAATTGGGTGAAGTAATGCTCAAATGAGTCTGGGTCCATGGAGCTTAGAGTTACCCGACATTCGTCTTTAAGGATAAGGGAAAAAATCCGGAAAAGACCTATCCAGGTAACTCACCCTAACCGAAATTCAAAGTCGGGACCTCTTGAACTTGAGGGAGTCCAACTACCATCCACACTACCGAGGCGTGGCCATGCGTTTTGAATAATACTTGTGTTGACAAATTCAAACAAAGAGCAAAGGCTGACTTGAAAATTTGTTAGTGACATGATTAAGTGGACATAAGTGCAAGGGCTTTTATATTTTTTGTGAGCTACCACATTGTCTATATCTTATGGTTTACCGATCAAAGAAAATTATACAAAATGAATGAAGAATGATTGGGACCTTGTGGACTATTCCCAGAAACTTCAAGATACCTCTATAACTTGTCTGTACTCAAATATATTAAACATATGATATATGGATGAAATCGCTTGATGTGCTTTCTAAAAGTATACAGGAGACTGTAAATTTGCTTCATGTAAAGTGTAGGCGCTAGAGGTGGGAAGTTGCATCCCTGGAAGATACCGGTCTCTAATTATCATTTTTATTAGAAATATTCCTTGTGAGCTATAACTAATCTCCGCCCAGGTGCACATACACACAACACAATCATTTTGTAACAAAAAGCGAAGAAAAACAGGTTCTCTTCAAATTATTTGTCACTAAAATCGTTAGCTTAGTGCAAAAGTACAATAAGCCTGGCTTTTATACAAATACAACAATGGACGTGTCTGTACAATGGTTTTTTATGTCTACTTAGCACGGACCCTTAGTTACCTCCATACAAGTGCTTCTCTCGCCAGAGAAACACAACTATATGTGTTCTTCTTGCTGAAACATAGTTTTATTAAAATAATAATATTTTAACGGGACTTCTTACCTAAGAGCACATAATAATGTGAGCTGTAACAGTTATATCAAGATCATATTGTTACTCTACCATAGCCCCTCCCAAAAAGAGAGATCTGCTTACCTGAGGTACTAAGGTAAGCGTGGTTGAATGGGATTAGTTTTTGTAAATCTGCTCCCTAGAGGGCGGAAGTGAGTTGTTGTGTTAGAACTACCTTTGTGGGCGAAGACATTAACTACCCGAGATAATTATATTCCAGCACAATTTTGTTTCTTCAGTCTGTGTGAACTCGAGCTTCGTATCACTTCGAGAATTCTACTTCTTTATTTCCTTAAGTTTCTGAAACCACTTTGGACAAACATCTGTTGGCTGGAAATCTTCTTTTCTCTGTTTCTATTTTATATATTTATGCATCGTGGTTCAGAACCGATATTTATAAATGGCTAACACAAATATTACAATTGTTGCTTTGCAAACTCCTGCATTACGCATGTAGTTCCTATTAATTTCAGGTGGGAATCCGTCACTTACCCTTAAAAGTTGCCTTGCCTATTCAGCCCAGTTTTAGTATTTTCTTTACATTTACAGTTATTTGGTTTTGTATTCATATTCCCACTTACTTGCTATGTACCTGGCTTATGTTCTGTTATCGTATCTATATCAAATGATGCTACTTAATTTCGAGGTTCACATCCTCATCACCCCTACTACACTTTATACTCAATTTATCAAATATTTCTTCCAATTATTTATACACGCATTACTTTTACCTTGTCCAACAATTGTTGGGTTCCTGCATTTTACATCACTTTTACCAACCAAGCAAAACGCGTTTTATTTGCATCAGTGGTATCGTCGTCTTTTGTTATCAAATCCAGCGTCATATTTTTATCAATCACAGCACGCACCTAGTTTTACTCCCTTTCTCGCTATCTTTTCTCTTTGATCTCCCTCACCTGCGAACCTCGATGTCATGGCACATTCATCTATTAATCCTCCACGTTTTTTTGTTCCGAATCTCAACGAATACGATTTAACATCTTCGATATGTTCCAAAGAAGAACGGCCGCCGATATGACCATTAAAGGCGGGGTATAAATGAAACCAATAAGAAATAATGCCACACGCATAAAAATCGTAAAGCTCTCATGAAAGTGGATTAAAGTGAACAAAAGCAGTTCCAATTCCATTACCTCTGTTATTGGTATTATTGCACAATATGGAAAATAGAGATTTTTTACTGAATTTACAGGGAACCCATGCTAAAGGGCACACAGCAGCAGTGGTGTCGTTGAAGGAGCACCCTACTCTGAGGAGCAGGGGCCTTCGACATTTAGCCATTCCGGGACATTGTCCCTTACTGGCATTAGATAATGTAATGGAAAGATGGTGGTTAGACGGTGAGTTTTGTTTCTAGAAGGATGATGTAAAGTTGGGTAGAGTGCATGTGAAAGAATAATTTATAATGATTTGAATTTTGGAGTTTCTGTGATGGGATGTTTTTAGTTGTCTAGAACAGCTCTGGGGTGAGGGTAGGTGTTTCCTGGGTCAATGTCATATTCTCCGAGACCACGGATTAAATGGTTGAAACTATCTGGAAGGGTGGCATAGAATTTGCGTGAAAGGTCAAGGATGTATTCAGTCAGTGTAGGAAAGGAAAGGTCAGCATGTATGTTGGCGTTTGGTATGTACCAATCAGCACCTATTGTTGTTCGGAGATATCTGCTCTGGAGGACTTGAAGTTTGTTGAGGTGAGTCTTAGCTGCAACTCCCCAGATTTGGCAGGCATACGTCAAGGCGGGTCTTAGTACCTGTTTGTATATGAGTATCTTGTTTCTGAGCGCTAGTGGGGACTTCCTGTTGTAGAGGGGATATAGCATGGACATTCTTCTGGAGACTTTATTTGCCAGCGATGTGATATGGGCTTTCCAGGTAAGGCGCATGTCCAATGCTACCCCTAGATATTGGGCTTCCGTTTTCCATTGTACGGCAGCTCCTGCCAGACGCAGCTCAGGAACATCTTGCAGCTGGCGACGACTGAATGTGACAGCCTGGGATTTGTTTGCGTTGATCCGTAGCCTCCAAGTGAGGAACCACGCGGTCAGCATGTCGGCATATCTTTGTGTTCGCTGTACTGCTGTTTGATGCCTGGTGGATGCTGTGGAGATGGCTGTGTCATCTGCAAATAGATATAGGTTGCAGCTACTGAGGGTGGGTATAGTGTTTATATAGGTTAGGAAGAGCAGGGGGCCAAGGACGCTGCCCTGTGGAACTCCTGCGTGAATAGAGTATGGCTGGGATTCAATATCGTCTCTAGCAACGACGAAGGTGCGATTTGCTAGATACTTGTGAAGTAGATGAATTAGGTAAGCGGGGAAGGCATATTGGATTAGGCGAAAGAGAAGACCTTCGTGCCAGACAGAATCGAAGGCCTTGGAGATATCAAGAAATAAGGCTACAACATAGTGTCTGTTGTTGAAGCCACGGATGGTGTCGTCAACGAAGCGTAGGAGTTGGTGTGAGGTGGAATGTTGTCGCCGAAAACCAAATTGTTCAGGTCTGAGAATATTTAGGTCATCCATGATATGCTGTAGGCGACGTTGAAGCACCTTTTCAAATAATTTGCTGATGGCAGGGAGGAGACTGATTGGGCGGTGATTTGAGATGTTTTTGGAGTCTTTGCCTGGTTTTGGGAGGGTGATTATGCGTGCATGCTTCCATGCAGCAGGAAAGTGAGAGAGGAGAAGAAGACTGTTGAATAGGTGGGTGAGTAAGTCAATCCATTTTTTCGGAAGGGCTTTGAAGGCGGCGTAGGGTATTTTGTCATACCCAGGAGCTTTGAAAGGACGAACTGAGACAATGATTTGTCCAAGTTCCTGGGGTGTTGTAAGGGGTATGTCGTGTGCTTCGTAAGGAGAGTGAATGAAGCGACTCACTGCCTCTTCTATATCTGCTACCTGTTCGGCATCTGGGGACTCAGCAGGATGAAAGGTGGAGGCCAGGTGTTCGGCAAGTAGTTCCACCTTTTCTCTGGACGATTGGGCTAGTCGTCTCCCATCGGTCAGTGGCGGATCAGAGGAGGGAATGCGCAGCAGTGCCTTGGACATCCTCCAGAGGGAGACGTCGGCAGGATCAAGGGTGCTGAGGCGTCTTTCCCATTCATCGTTGCTGAAGTCTGAGATTTCCATTTTTATTAGAGCCTGGAGCCTATTCCACTCGTGCTTGTCCTGTGGGTTGCGTGTGTTTTGGTATCTACGCCTGGCTCTGTTTTTGGCGGTTATTAGCTGACGTATTGGTTGGGGAAGGGGTTTCTGGGGATTGTATGGGGTTCGTCGAGCTGGTGTTGCTTCTTTCATGGCAGCTGCCATGGTGGTGGTGATGGAATTTGCCAGTTCATCAGCTGAGGCAGGAGTGGGACATGGCTGTATTATGACCGGTTTGCTAGCCATAATTTTGGAGAAGAGGTTCCAATTTGTGTTCCTGGGATGTATTGTTGGTGTTAAGGTTTTTGGTTTTACTTTAGCCTGAAAAAGGAGTAACAGAGGGTAATGGTCGGAGGACAGCTCAGGAATAGAGAATATAGTAGGATGACAGCGTACATTATGAAGGAGAGCTATATCCAACCAGTCAGGCGGTCTTCGATCCCCGTAGGTGATAGTGGGGGAAGAAGAGGCAAGTACAGCCAGATTTCTGCGCTCCAGATACCTTTCTAGGAGACGGCCTCTTGGATTTGTGATGGTGGAGTTCCAGAGGGTGCTCTTGGCATTAAAGTCACCAAGAGCTATCGTAGAGGTACCAGTGAATATAGCGTCCAGGTCCCGGAAGGAGATGGCTCTGCCAGGAGGGATATATATGGAGAAGATATTGAGTGGGCCCTTGTCTGTCTGAAGTTGGACCCCTGTACCTTCCAAGCCTTCTGTGGCTGGTAAATGTATCCTGAAGTGCTGGATACCACGCCGTATGTACACGGCCGTTCCTCCATAGCCGTCAGCTCTATCCGCACGATGGCACAACATACCAGGAATTGTAGATTTGATGTTGGGAGTAAGGTGCGTTTCTTGGACTAGAAATACGTCCACCTTGTTTACGGCCAGAAAGTTTGCTGCCTCTCTCAGTTTGTGGCGTAGACCATTAGCATTCCACGAGCAGATGCGTATGTTTAGGAGTTGGTTGATTATCCTAGTCGTGTCTGCCATGTTTACCGAAGAAGACATAGACGGTGTGGACTAGGATGGTTTGAGGTGGGATGCTTGAGGGTCTTTTGGTAAGAGCCTCAGCCAGGTCTGCAGCGAAGTCGGCCTGTAGGTTGAGCGGTATACGTGATAGTAGGTTAAGGAACTGCTCGTCAGGTAGAGATGGGATGGAGGGTTGTGAGGTGGGCTGTGGTGGAGCCGCTGAGGATCGTGGCAGCAATCTCTGCTGTGCTGGTGTTCTTGTCTCCAACTGACGCCCCTTGGAGGTTGTGGCGATTGGGGGAACCTGGCTGTGTGAGTTGTTGTTTCGTTCCATACTAGGTGTGAGCGAAACTGGCTGTTTAGGTGGTGCTGGTGGTGGTGCTGCTGGTGCCCTGTGGTTAATCGGAGAAGAGATAGACTCCGAGGCAAGTGGCATTTGTGCAGATTTCAGCTGAAGTGGTTGCGGGCCAGAAGCCAGAGCTGCTGCATAAGACTTGTGTTGCAGTCGCTGTACCGGAGGTAGCCCTGGGTAACGGGTACCTTTAAAAGCTTCCTTCGGTAGTCCCAGTGTATTTGTAATTTTTGGAGGTGCGTCATGTCTAGTACGCTGTCCGTTCTTATTGAGGGCCATTTCGATCCTGGCTTCCTGCCATACTGGACATTGAGCGTAACGGCAGGAATGATCCCCACCGCAGTTGTAACAAACGGGCTTTGCTCCGGGTATACCAATGACTTTGCAGTCTGTGCGTCTGTGTCCAGGTTCCCCACAGAATGTGCACACAGGTACCAGGCGACATCCTGCTGCACTGTGCTGGAATTGTTGGCAGTTTGTGCACTGCAGAGGGCGAGCGGGTGGTCGGTAGGCTTCGACCCTAATTTTGGCATCAAACATGCGCGTCTCTTTGTATATGTCAGAGGAGCGAGGTTCCTTCTTCAGTGCTATCCTGAAGTGTGGTAACTTTTGTTGTCCGGGAGTGCGGTTGGATCGTAATTGTCCCACGCGTTCCACTGGGTATTTTAAGGTCTTCAGGTGGGCTAGTACCTCATCTTCGGTGACGTATATTGGTAGGTCCTTCAAAGTGACGTACAGTAGCCTCTCGTCTGGCAGAAGGGTGGTCAGATACTGCACATCACCTTCATTGAGGACTTTGCGTATTTGGCGGTGGTCAGTGGGTGTGTCCGGCAGGATAGCTATGGTGCCACCCATATTTTTAATGGTAAACCTAATTTCTGGGTGACCATTGTGCAGCACTTGGGTGATTTCGCGGGCTTGTTCCGGATCACGCAGGTATATGGGAGTCGTTTTCTGTGATGCTGTGGCTCCTGGAGCGTTGGTTGGTTGGGTTCCATGGGCTGGAGCTTGTACAGCCTCAACCAGGTCCTCGTCCATGGATTCGGCATGAGGAGGGGGCGTGGAGCACTTACGCCTTTTTTGTGTTGCTTCTGACGTTTCTGGGAAATTACCCGCTTCGTTTAGATCTGTGAGAGCGGCATAGCTGTTTGATGTAGCTGGTGGTGGGTTTTCAGTGTTGCTCATTGACCCCTTTGCTGTTCTTTTAAGGTGGGGTGTTTGCCAGGAGTTTAACTGATGCATTTCATGTTTCAACAGGTACTCAGTGATGGCGTCCAACCTTGATCTGTGGTAGGAGTAGATGCGGAAGGCCGCGGCTGTGAGGCAGAGTTCGTCGGAGGAGGGGACTGCAAACATTTGTGCATCCGCCTGGTCAAGGTACTTGATGCGGGCTTGCCGCTCTTGTTTTAGGGTGCTCACCAAGTCTCGTGCGAGCGGGAAGCTCGGGTTGACAATTAGGGCTTCACCCATAAATGTGGAGATGTTGCCACCTGACAGGTAGTAGTCGTCAGTAGATGGTGCAGTAGGAACTTCTAGGACAGGAAATTCCTCTGCTGGGAGAGGGACAGTCAGAGCTGTGGGCACATGTGATGTAGCCATGTTGGGTTGTTGCATGGCAGTGCAATGAGAATGAAGTTTGATAGAATAGATGAAAAAGAAGAGTAAGTTGTGATAGAGCACGTCTAGGGCGCTAGTTTGCACGGATAGCAGAGGGCCTACCCTAAGGCGCCTGAGCAACCAGTCTAGGACTGTTGGCTGCGGCCTTGCTATCCTACCCAATTACAATGCTGTTTCTGCTTCTTGTTTGCTCGCAGGCACAAAGCTGTTCCTACGAAGAAGCAGTCTTCACTTGCAGACTATAGGACACAAGGCTGTCCCAGGCTGCGGTAGTCGAGTTGATGCGGCTACAAAAAGGCGGCCTTCTCTTGCAGTCTAGTAGGCGGGCACGAAGCTGTCCCAGGCTTGGAATAATCCCGGGAGAGACGCTGGTAGGCAAGGGCCAAGCCCTGCGAAGGGCAGGTTTGGCCTTGCTGCGGTGCTCGCTAGGCGGTGCTCACTCCTCAAAGCCAGTGGAGTTTCGGGCCATCTCAAGCGTTTTCACACGGAGCCTCATGAGAATCCGAGTCCGAGCCCAAAAATGATGCTAAAGGGAAACAATACGCTTGAATATGTATTTTCTTTGGAAGGCTTTCTCTCTGAGCCAGAACTATTTCTTTGTTTTATGTTCTCTTAGTATACACTATAGCTAATTTTGCTTTTCTCTTGATCATAAAAGAATTAAATATAATTTATATTTAACAGTCAGTTTTGCAATATTTTATAAAACCTCGTAAATAATTACAGCTAGTCCTCCTTGCTGCAACATTTTACTAGTGGTGCCATCTAAGAGCAGCAAGACGCGCAATGCTTTTGTTTTGGTAATTCAAGTTTCTCTGTTGGTGAGGAAATAAATTACCTAAATGTAAAAAAGGGAACGTTTTTGAGCTGAGTGATTATATGTACCCATCTTGTGCCAAAGACAGGTGGGTGGACATCAGCGGTGAGGTAGGCACAAATTTTTTGCTTCGTTAGTTCTTTATATTTCATTGAGCATCATGGTACGTCTCCATGACAAACTACTATTTCCTAATTATAGTTATATGTACCTATCTTAGCAATTTTCGATTTCCTCTTTCATTTTTGTTTCAATTTTCCACTCACATTTATTTCTTTAAATGCAGGCAGAGAATATGAAATGCAACATGTGTCTTCTCTCGGTTAGAACAATTATTTCTATTTCAGCCTCATTATTCACCTTGTTTCTACAAAGAAATGAGTAGTGAAATTATTATTGTAAACGGATATCCTAAACTTGTACCAGATGACAAAATAATTGTTTGCGCAATTGTGGTTAAGTTTGTAATATGAGTATAAGTCATTTGTTAATTATGATAGCAAGTGGCGACATATTTGTTTCCGTAGCGTGCTCATCTCCACGCACAGCCACTCCCCTCCCACGACCGAAGGAGCATCTGACCAACCACTTTTACGTCGCAAACAGTACCGTGCAGTAGTGCTCTCATCACGAGCTTTTTTGTGTATTGTCTTGCCGCCGGCTGCTGCATAGATGTAGCGTCTGTGCCAATTGCCGGCACCACTACACGGGGTAAACCAACTACCCCTTTGTCCACAGTCGCCACGGCACCGCCGACAACACAACAATTCACCCCACACCACCAACATCGACCGCAATATAACGGACGGAAACAACTTACGACGCAGTTCGCTCTCTCGAAACCGCCAAGCTGAACTCCGGTCGACACATTATGCAGTTTAACGGGCAAACAACACTCATTACACATATTGTTTGTGTTAGCTAAAACCATTCAGATGCACCAGTAACTTGGAGAACGTAATTTGACATGTGATTGCATAATTACAGGGTGACAGCGGCGGCCCTTTACAGGTAGTAGACAATGGAAGATTTGTCCTGGCAGGTATGCACAGCTTTGAGGCATAAAGCATGATCGCAACCATGTTGGTTTGGGTGGCTCAGTTGGGTATGTGCTCTCCTAATGACTCCATGGTTTGGGGTTCAAACCAATGGTTCCTTAAGTGTGCTTAAAAAGTCAACACAATATCATGTAAAGGAACTCTTATCGCCAAAAATGCTGCTTGTTGTATTCTAACATGATCACAAGATGTTAAAATTCACTGACAGGTAAAATACCGAAAACTTGAATTTAAAGCACTTTAACCATAAGAAACAATATGTACTCTTTTGTGTTACACCCACTGCGCGCGCATCATCTGAGACTGGCGTGCAACATGACCAAACCTCATTCATTCGCTCTGCTTTTCATGACTGTCGTGATACGTCATGGATGATGATTGTTCAGAACATACTCTTCAGCAAGGGTTGTGCCAATAAGATTAATGTAGTACGAAAGTGTTTACTAGGGAAATTGCCAGGGTATTTAATACACCGTGTTCATTTGTGTTCGTGATTTCCCGCCCTCCGATAGAGCAAAAATGACATCATAGTTGACTGATGAGTCTATTTTGAAATCATAGCATTCTCTACGGAGAAGAAGCGGTAATGTTTGCGGAAACGTAAGCAAATTACATCCCTCTGAGTGTGGTTGCGCTCATAACTAATACAACCAGCCTCCCATTTCACCCCTCTTACAGTAACCGTGATTGTCATTCTAGTACAAATGTATAAGTAGCACGTTTCTACTCTAAGGTTTCTACCATGGATATGAAGACAGAGCACCGACCCTTCATGGTGAATGCTACCTTCGTACCGGCATTAAAATTGGTGCAACACATAAATATAATTTAAATCGCTGCATAGAGGAGTTTATGCAACCTATCAGGCATTCAGACAAGTCCCTCGAAGCGAAATGTTGTCAAAAGTGTCCAGGAACCGTCAAATTGACATAATTTTGTTTGCAACATAAATGTCTTACGTTTTATCAGTATACGATATAAATTTTTTGTCATTCTCGCACTTAATTAATGTCTTTATAATGTTGGTATCCTTATGTCTTTTAAAACCAATAGGTGCATCAAACATTTCCAAGGTACAGGATCAGTTACCTACTCGCTAAATGAGAGACACTGGACGCTATAAAGTGACCGGTCCCAATCTAGAATAAATAAATATTATAAACATATAAATATAAATAATCTGTTTCTTGCCCGCCTCCGTCGTCTGAAGTAGCGTATGTGCCTCACACTCAAGAGATCCTGAGTTCGAATATCCTTAAGGATGAGTTACCTAGCTAACGTTTTTTCCAGGGTTTTCCCTAATCCGACGAGGACGAATGTCGGGTAAATCTGAGCTCTAGGGATCCTGGACTCATTTGAGTATCATATCACCCGTTTCATTCATTCATACATTCATTCATTATTCTATATGACGTGCACTGTTGAAAGGACAAAAAAGATCTGTTTCTTTACTAAAATGTTTTGGAACTAATACTGTTATTAATTTGACATTCCTTTATTAAATTATATTAAGTTATGTATCTTCACAGAGAAACACCAAAGCGTAAGATATTGTTTGTATTTATCCATCATACAATAATGTTCACATTCATTAAAACTAACTACAACAGTTGTCATATCTTTGCAGCAGGCGAAATTATATATATTATATATATTATATATATATATGTATATATATTATATTATTATATTATATATAATAGCATGAGCTATTGGGATAATACATTTTATAAGTACAGGAACTTAAATCTGAATCTAACCTTTTGGAAGTATCTATGTTTATCTACTTATTTATGCTAAGCTATGTAAAAGTGAGCCTGACCAGTGTTCAGCCGTGGTTCTGTTCCAGTCATATTCATATTGTACAATGATTCCTTAATTCTAAATAGTTGTAGTATTTATGTTTTGTTATTTGATTTTATTTGCTGTCCATAACCATTTGTTTCTCACTTTATGCAAGAATTGTCCAATCTTCTTACTGTCTTATTGAAACATTTTAGCTACAGCTTTATTTCTGTCTAACTTGAACCATTTCTTATTAATATACTCTTTTCTCCAAACTTCAGTCCCTTTACATTTAAATATTTCCATATTTATGTGAATCTAATGCGCATCCCATATTAGAAACTTAAAATTATGAAAAAAGGATTTGTATCGAATGTAATGTGCATCAGTGACAAAATATTAGGTATCTTATTTAAATCTATTTTTTGCACCAATGAATTAATTCTATACATAAACAATCAGATTTTAGTATTGTAAGTGTCCTGTTGTTATATGGCACATTGTTAAGGCAGAAAATTTGTGAATATGAAATAAGGAAAGTAGACATTCAAAATGAATTGAGGTTAATACAATACTGTAAATTACAAGTGTGAATTACCACTATTCACTGATGCATTCATCACTGGAATTCTCGGAGGTGGATGATTCCATACCAGAAACGGGTTTATTTCCTCTCTCCCCATCATTCTCGTCATTCCAGAGCACATCATCCTCTTTGCCATCCAAAGCATTCCGCTGAATCATTTGTAGTTTGTCCTCAAAATCTTCAGGAAGCTTCTGACACATTGTTGTATGGCATCTTAGAGATAAATCAGTCCACTTCATGAAACGATCCACCCATCCACGGCTAGCCTTAAACTCTTGTTTTGGAATACCAAGAATTTTAGCCTCTTCTTTAGCTTTCTTTCGTATAGTGTCACTAATTACGGGTAGCCCATTCTTCCTTCTTTCCTGCACAAATTCCAACACTTTTTCATCAACTTCAGGATGTCTTCCTTTGCAAGGACTTGTAAACTTTTTCCTACTAGCTTTAGTAGCAAATAACACCAATTCCTGTTTTTGGGACAAGTGAACATTACTCTGTGATACAGTGAATTCCCTTCCCTTCTATTACCATGTTTTTCAGCATAAAGGATTACCATATGCTTTAAAGAAACATTGTATGATGTTCGTCCCTTTTTGCCCTTCATATTGTAACTAAAAATGCTTCCTGTTTCCCCTTCTCAATAATAGTATAGTTCTGTGGCATAGCAAACCAATGTTCAGTAATACCCTAAAGATAAATGAACTTCAACAATCCATTGTGATGTAAACTAAAAACAATGAAGTTACTGGCGTTCTATGGAATGGATTTTCACTCAAATCTAAAGCGCACCACAATTTTGAGTACTACATTTAATTTGGTCAAAAAAGGGTGTGCATTAGATTTGCGTAAATAGAGTATATGTTTCAGGTTCTCATTTCTGCCACATATTGGACAATGATTTTGTGGAATACCCTTCCTTAAATCTTTTAGCTACCATACTCTTGCTTTCACCCATGCAATGCTGTCTTGCTCCTCTTTATTTGTCATGTCTGTGTACTTTTCCCTTCCCCAGGCCTCCTTCCGTGGTATATAAAAAACTAAAGATCTCTTCCCAGTTATGTCGCTAAATATTTTTAGAATTTCTATGCCTTGAATCTTTTCTTATGGATTTCCAGAAATTATTCTTATGTTCTCTTCCTCTCCACATTTCCCGTAACCCATTGCTCTCCATGTTATTTCTAAGACAGTTTGCCCATCCTTTGTTCTTTAGATATTTCTCTTGAGATATTATACATTGTTTTAAGAAAATATTTTCTTCCAGATTCAATATTCTATACCAAAATTTCAATGCCCTTTCCATAATCTTTCCTTTATTTGCCACTATACCCATCTCTATTTGCGCTACCTGCCTAGCAGTTGCATTTGGGAACCCAGGTATTTCTCTACAGCGTAATCTTTGCACCTTATCTATAACTTCCCATCCTCCTCCTAATCCTCATACCTCTATCCCATATAGCATTTTCGCTTCAATCACCATAACGTAAACATTCTCTAACCATTTAATATTTATATTAGTACTTTGTATTTGCAGCTCCTAATGGCTGATAAAAGCTCTTTTACCTTTTGTCAAAGAAAATTTCATTTGCTTTTCCCAATTACTGCTGCTATCTATTTTAACTCCTAAATAACTGCATTCTCTCACTACCCTATACTCTATTTTTATTTTCATTCAACTGATTTTCATATTTGTTCAATTTCCCCCCTGTTTTTGAACATTATGATCTGTGTCTTATCGTGGTTAGTTTAAACTACATTCTTTACAGTAATTATTTAATGGTTGCAAGGACTGTTTTAAAACATATACTCTAATTGTAGCTACAACTATGTCATTTTCAAAAGGTAACATTGGAATCTGTATATTATTAATTATTAGCAGTCTGGTGCAACTGACATCCCTTTGCAACCCACTAAGCAGGCTTGGAGACTGTAGACCGACATTCCAGAGCTCAGAAAATTCTTGGCAGTCTTGCACAACCAGCATTCCTACTACCGTTGTCATGAAACAGCACACTAGGCTGGCTTTGAGACCGGAGGCTGCTATGCCAGGGCTCAGAAATACCTGGCAGTCTGGTCCAACTGACATCCCTTTGCAACCCAATAAGCACGCTTGGAGATTGTAGACCGACATTCCATAGCTCAGAAAACTCTTGGCAGGCTTGCACAACCAGCATTCCTCCTAACGTTGTCATGAAACAGCACATTAGGCTGGCTCAGACTGGAGAGACTGTCCTATAAGAGGACAAAGGCCTCCTTACCAGGAACATGCTGTCATTGCAGCTCTGAGACACCTGCCAAAACTACTACCCGGAAAGAGACCACTAGGGGAGAGATAATGTGAAATGATAATGGAAGTCAAATGGAGGGACAGGAAATTCCAGGGATGTAATTAACCTACCCTGCATTCGCCTGGTGACCCGGGGAAATCCCCACAAAAAGACCATGTGACAGGTAACCGGGAATGTTTAAGTCAACAGCAATATATATTAGGATTGCCAACCAAAATATGGTAACACATGAGAAGTATATATTTACTTAAGATAAGTTGGTACTAGTAACACTAACATCCCTTTTTTAAATCGCTGTTAGCATGTTTCAGGAACATGTGTTCCCATCTTCAAAACCTGTGCAACTGACTCGTGTTGTTTCTGTTTTGCTGGTTGTCTATAATGGCAGTGAAATATACTTCCAAGGGTACTGGTGGTGGTAAATCAAAATTCATTAACTGTCATTTGTGTTTCGAAATGAAAATCTTTTCCTTGTGTCCACTTCTGTTGCATGACTGGTCAGTTCGATTAGTGTAATGTTTGATTTGATGTTATGGTTGGTCATCCAGAAATGCTATGAAACTGCAGATTTATCTATTTATTTATATTTTAAGCACTTCATGTGTTCCTTTAGTCTGGTTTCCAGATTTCTTCTTGTTTTTCTTATATGTACTTTATCACAATTGGAGTATTGATTTTGCAAATTCCAGCTTCTTTGTTTTGTGGTATAGTGTTTTCTAATCTATTACAAAGTAATTTCTCGGTGCTAAATTTGTTCTATGTGGCTAGGCTAATGTTGTGCTTCAATTTTCTTACATTTGTAAGACTTTGGATCCTCATCCAGGAATATTAAAAATATCATCCAGAATGTGAATATATAATAAACACAGCCAAAAGCAATGGTTTCAATAGAGGAACAATCAACAAGAAAATCACAAAATTTATTCAAATATGTCACAAATCTCATCCAGGATGAAAAGCAATTGAGATTAAGAGATTCACATATCATCCAAAAAAATATTTTACACATTTAAGAAGATTTTTATGAACCACAACACTAACCTGGCCCCATAGAATGCATTTAGTATAGAGAAATTTCTCTGCAGTGGATTAAAAGACTCTACCACAAAACAGAAAAGCTGAAAATTACAAAACAAATCACTCTGATTGTGATAAAGTATGTATAGGAAAACGAAAAATAAATCTGGAAATTAGACTAAAAGAACATATGAGATCACAAAAGTGAATCGAGAAGATATTGACACACTGCTTCACTCACACTGTTTTCGGGTCGAGTCCAGCTGAGGATAAGAGCAAACGCTCTTGAAACATGTTCTGTGGAAAAACAGTGTGAGTGAAGCATCTTCTTGATTCAATTTTGTGCTAAGTTGTGCTTCTTTCAGTTTTATACTTCGAACATATGAGATGTTTAAGATGCAATCAAATGGATAAATCTGCAGTCTCAAACCACTTCTGGATGACCAACCATAACATCAAATCGAACATTACACTACTCAAACTGACCAGTCACACAGGAAAATTGGACACATGGAAAAATATCTTCATTTTGAAACACAAATGGCAGTTAATGAATTTTGATTTACCACCACCAAGTACCTTCTGGAGGGCGCCGGGGTAGTGCAGTGGTTTAGTTCGCAACTCGTGCTGAGGGTCCGAGTTTGATTCCCGGCTCTGAGGTGGCGATTTTAAGTTCGCCCTATCTACGCCTTCACCTTTGTCTAGCACATGTGAAGTGTCCCCTATGCCCATCGTGGTTCAGAGTCCATGGTATAAACTATAGGTCCTCTCGCCTTACCGTCATCTTCACTATCACCTTACCGTTGAAGGTAATGGACACCGTCCTATGGGTGCCTCCACATGAGAAAAGGTGTTCTGCCATCACATGGTGGGGCAAGGTTAACTAGAAATCCAAGGTTACCAGGTGGGGAGTGTTGGAACACTCACAGTACCCTCTGCAAGTATATTTCACCACCATTATAGACAATCAGCAAAACAGAACAACAACACGGTTCAGTCGAACATGTTCACTTCGTGAAACCTGTTAACAAAGATTAAAAAAAAATTATGTTAGTGTTACTAGTACTGACACATTGTAAGTAAATACATCTTAACATGTCCCTGTTTCTAGCTTCTTCCATTTATAAATATAATGTAAATAAGGAGGATTTTTGTTTCGGGGCAAAAGACTGCTGAACTCTAAATGTGCATCATGTTTCCACAGTCACAAAATGCTGTTCATAGCAAATTTTGTAAAATAAATATTCACTATTTACTCATATGAGTATTTACCCATCTACCAGTATTAAGTGAGTAAAAAGTGTCTATCGTTTCATTGTTTCATTGTGGTGGTGGTGGTGGTGGTGGTGGTGGTGGTGGTGGTGGTGGTGGTGGTGGTGGTGGTGGTGGTGGTGGTGGTGGTGGTGGTGGTGGTGGTGGTGGTGGTGGTGGTGGTGGTGGTGGTGGTGGTGGTGGTGGTGGTGGTGGTGGTGGTGGTGGTGGTGGTGGTGGTGGTGGTGGTGGTGGTGGTGGTGGTGGTGGTGGTGGTGGTGGTGGTGGTGGTGGTGGTGGTGGTGGTGGTGGTGGTGGTGGTGGTGGTGGTGGTGGTGGTGGTGGTGGTGGTGGTGGTGGTGGTGGTGGTGGTGGTGGTGGTGGTGGTGGTGGTGGTGGTGGTGGTGGTGGTGGTGGTGGTGGTGGTGGTGGTGGTGGTGGTGGTGGTGGTGGTGGTGGTGGTGGTGGTGGTGGTGGTGGTGGTGGTGGTGGTGGTGGTGGTGGTGGTGGTGGTGGTGGTGGTGGTGGTGGTGGTGGTGGTGGTGGTGGTGGTGGTGGTGGTGGTGGTGGTGGTGGTGGTGGTGGTGGTGGTGGTGGTGGTGGTGGTGGTGGTGGTGGTGGTGGTGGTGGTGGTGGTGGTGGTGGTGGTGGTGGTGGTGGTGGTGGTGGTGGTGGTGGTGGTGGTGGTGGTGGTGGTGGTGGTGGTGGTGGTGGTGGTGGTGGTGGTGGTGGTGGTGGTGGTGGTGGTGGTGGTGGTGGTGGTGGTGGTGGTGGTGGTGGTGGTGGTGGTGGTGGTGGTGGTGGTGGTGGTGGTGGTGGTGGTGGTGGTGGTGGTGGTGGTGGTGGTGGTGGTGGTGGTGGTGGTGGTGGTGGTGGTGGTGGTGGTGGTGGTGGTGGTGGTGGTGGTGGTGGTGGTGGTGGTGGTGGTGGTGGTGGTGGTGGTGGTGGTGGTGGTGGTGGTGGTGGTGGTGGTGGTGGTGGTGGTGGTGGTGGTGGTGGTGGTGGTGGTGGTGGTGGTGGTGGTGGTGGTGGTGGTGGTGGTGGTGGTGGTGGTGGTGGTGGTGGTGGTGGTGGTGGTGGTGGTGGTGGTGGTGGTGGTGGTGGTGGTGGTGGTGGTGGTGGTGGTGGTGGTGGTGGTGGTGGTGGTGGTGGTGGTGGTGGTGGTGGTGGTGGTGGTGGTGGTGGTGGTGGTGGTGGTGGTGGTGGTGGTGGTGGTGGTGGTGGTGGTGGTGGTGGTGGTGGTGGTGGTGGTGGTGGTGGTGGTGGTGGTGGTGGTGGTGGTGGTGGTGGTGGTGGTGGTGGTGGTGGTGGTGGTGGTGGTGGTGGTGGTGGTGGTGGTGGTGGTGGTGGTGGTGGTGGTGGTGGTGGTGGTGGTGGTGGTGGTGGTGGTGGTGGTGGTGGTGGTGGTGGTGGTGGTGGTGGTGGTGGTGGTGGTGGTGGTGGTGGTGGTGGTGGTGGTGGTGGTGGTGGTGGTGGTGGTGGTGGTGGTGGTGGTGGTGGTGGTGGTGGTGGTGGTGGTGGTGGTGGTGGTGGTGGTGGTGGTGGTGGTGGTGGTGGTGGTGGTGGTGGTGGTGGTGGTGGTGGTGGTGGTGGTGGTGGTGGTGGTGGTGGTGGTGGTGGTGGTGGTGGTGGTGGTGGTGGTGGTGGTGGTGGTGGTGGTGGTGGTGGTGGTGGTGGTGGTGGTGGTGGTGGTGGTGGTGGTGGTGGTGGTGGTGGTGGTGGTGGTGGTGGTGGTGGTGGTGGTGGTGGTGGTGGTGGTGGTGGTGGTGGTGGTGGTGGTGGTGGTGGTGGTGGTGGTGGTGGTGGTGGTGGTGGTGGTGGTGGTGGTGGTGGTGGTGGTGGTGGTGGTGGTGGTGGTGGTGGTGGTGGTGGTGGTGGTGGTGGTGGTGGTGGTGGTGGTGGTGGTGGTGGTGGTGGTGGTGGTGGTGGTGGTGGTGGTGGTGGTGGTGGTGGTGGTGGTGGTGGTGGTGGTGGTGGTGGTGGTGGTGGTGGTGGTGGTGGTGGTGGTGGTGGTGGTGGTGGTGGTGGTGGTGGTGGTGGTGGTGGTGGTGGTGGTGGTGGTGGTGGTGGTGGTGGTGGTGGTGGTGGTGGTGGTGGTGGTGGTGGTGGTGGTGGTGGTGGTGGTGGTGGTGGTGGTGGTGGTGGTGGTGGTGGTGGTGGTGGTGGTGGTGGTGGTGGTGGTGGTGGTGGTGGTGGTGGTGGTGGTGGTGGTGGTGGTGGTGGTGGTGGTGGTGGTGGTGGTGGTGGTGGTGGTGGTGGTGGTGGTGGTGGTGGTGGTGGTGGTGGTGGTGGTGGTGGTGGTGGTGGTGGTGGTGGTGGTGGTGGTGGTGGTGGTGGTGGTGGTGGTGGTGGTGGTGGTGGTGGTGGTGGTGGTGGTGGTGGTGGTGGTGGTGGTGGTGGTGGTGGTGGTGGTGGTGGTGGTGGTGGTGGTGGTGGTGGTGGTGGTGGTGGTGGTGGTGGTGGTGGTGGTGGTGGTGGTGGTGGTGGTGGTGGTGGTGGTGGTGGTGGTGGTGGTGGTGGTGGTGGTGGTGGTGGTGGTGGTGGTGGTGGTGGTGGTGGTGGTGGTGGTGGTGGTGGTGGTGGTGGTGGTGGTGGTGGTGGTGGTGGTGGTGGTGGTGGTGGTGGTGGTGGTGGTGGTGGTGGTGGTGGTGGTGGTGGTGGTGGTGGTGGTGGTGGTGGTGGTGGTGGTGGTGGTGGTGGTGGTGGTGGTGGTGGTGGTGGTGGTGGTGGTGGTGGTGGTGGTGGTGGTGGTGGTGGTGGTGGTGGTGGTGGTGGTGGTGGTGGTGGTGGTGGTGGTGGTGGTGGTGGTGGTGGTGGTGGTGGTGGTGGTGGTGGTGGTGGTGGTGGTGGTGGTGGTGGTGGTGGTGGTGGTGGTGGTGGTGGTGGTGGTGGTGGTGGTGGTGGTGGTGGTGGTGGTGGTGGTGGTGGTGGTGGTGGTGGTGGTGGTGGTGGTGGTGGTGGTGGTGGTGGTGGTGGTGGTGGTGGTGGTGGTGGTGGTGGTGGTGGTGGTGGTGGTGGTGGTGGTGGTGGTGGTGGTGGTGGTGGTGGTGGTGGTGGTGGTGGTGGTGGTGGTGGTGGTGGTGGTGGTGGTGGTGGTGGTGGTGGTGGTGGTGGTGGTGGTGGTGGTGGTGGTGGTGGTGGTGGTGGTGGTGGTGGTGGTGGTGGTGGTGGTGGTGGTGGTGGTGGTGGTGGTGGTGGTGGTGGTGGTGGTGGTGGTGGTGGTGGTGGTGGTGGTGGTGGTGGTGGTGGTGGTGGTGGTGGTGGTGGTGGTGGTGGTGGTGGTGGTGGTGGTGGTGGTGGTGGTGGTGGTGGTGGTGGTGGTGGTGGTGGTGGTGGTGGTGGTGGTGGTGGTGGTGGTGGTGGTGGTGGTGGTGGTGGTGGTGGTGGTGGTGGTGGTGGTGGTGGTGGTGGTGGTGGTGGTGGTGGTGGTGGTGGTGGTGGTGGTGGTGGTGGTGGTGGTGGTGGTGGTGGTGGTGGTGGTGGTGGTGGTGGTGGTGGTGGTGGTGGTGGTGGTGGTGGTGGTGGTGGTGGTGGTGGTGGTGGTGGTGGTGGTGGTGGTGGTGGTGGTGGTGGTGGTGGTGGTGGTGGTGGTGGTGGTGGTGGTGGTGGTGGTGGTGGTGGTGGTGGTGGTGGTGGTGGTGGTGGTGGTGGTGGTGGTGGTGGTGGTGGTGGTGGTGGTGGTGGTGGTGGTGGTGGTGGTGGTGGTGGTGGTGGTGGTGGTGGTGGTGGTGGTGGTGGTGGTGGTGGTGGTGGTGGTGGTGGTGGTGGTGGTGGTGGTGGTGGTGGTGGTGGTGGTGGTGGTGGTGGTGGTGGTGGTGGTGGTGGTGGTGGTGGTGGTGGTGGTGGTGGTGGTGGTGGTGGTGGTGGTGGTGGTGGTGGTGGTGGTGGTGGTGGTGGTGGTGGTGGTGGTGGTGGTGGTGGTGGTGGTGGTGGTGGTGGTGGTGGTGGTGGTGGTGGTGGTGGTGGTGGTGGTGGTGGTGGTGGTGGTGGTGGTGGTGGTGGTGGTGGTGGTGGTGGTGGTGGTGGTGGTGGTGGTGGTGGTGGTGGTGGTGGTGGTGGTGGTGGTGGTGGTGGTGGGTGGTGTGGTGGTGGTGGTGGTGGTGGTGGTGGTGGTGGTGGTGGTGGTGGTGGTGGTGGTGGTGGTGGTGGTGGTGGTGGTGGTGGTGGTGGTGGTGGTGGTGGTGGTGGTGGTGGTGGTGGTGGTGGTGGTGGTGGTGGTGGTGGTGGTGGTGGTGGTGGTGGTGGTGGTGGTGGTGGTGGTGGTGGTGGTGGTGGTGGTGGTGGTGGTGGTGGTGGTGGTGGTGGTGGTGGTGGTGGTGGTGGTGGTGGTGGTGGTGGTGGTGGTGGTGGTGGTGGTGGTGGTGGTGGTGGTGGTGGTGGTGGTGGTGGTGGTGGTGGTGGTGGTGGTGGTGGTGGTGGTGGTGGTGGTGGTGGTGGTGGTGGTGGTGGTGGTGGTGGTGGTGGTGGTGGTGGTGGTGGTGGTGGTGGTGGTGGTGGTGGTGGTGGTGGTGGTGGTGGTAGTGGTGGTGGTAGTAGTAGTAGTAGTGGTAGTAGTAGTAGTGGTAGTGGTAGTAGTAGTAGTAGTGGTAGTAGTAGTAGTAGTGGTAGTGGTAGTAGTAGTGGTAGTGGTAGTAGTAGTTTTAGTGGTAGTAGTAGTAGTGGTAGTGGTAGTAGTAGTAGTAGTAGTAGTAGTAGTAGTAGTAGTAGTAGTAGTAGTAGTAGTAGTAGTAGTAGTAGTAGTAGTAGTAGTAGTAGTAGTAGTAGTAGTAGTAGTAGATTAGTTATTTGCTGATTTTTTCTTAAGTAGCCACAAGTGCATCCTCCGGAACAGCAGTTGCCAGCATCACCACCAACATTCTGATCTACTCTGCCACAATATAGCCATGCTGATGGGTTGACAGGCAGGAGGTAAGGAAGCAATAGGTTATGCTAAACTTGTGTGTGTTTCTGTGTGAGCTACTTTAAGCCAGATCCTGACAAGGGATACGTCCTGTGGTATGGTTTAATTTAAACACCCCAGAGTTGTTATGTTTTGTATTAGGGGTGAGTCAAACTCAGTGTATAGGAATCACCTCCTTTAATATGTAAAAACTGAAGCTATTGACTTCGAAGTAATACAAATATTACAATTAAATATAATAATGTGTGACAAACTTCACTTATCTGATGAAAAACTATAAATTCTTCCAAAGGTTAGTATTGCAATACAGTAGAGTCTTAGTTATCCAAACTTCAGCAATCCAACATTCCATATTTTCCGACACATATTAATAAAAAGCATATTTCTCAAATAACAATCACTTACTAAAATTTTTATTTTGTTGTTCGCCAGTTTCTGTGACTATCTGTGCAGAAGTTGCACTAAATTCTGTGACAGCCTGTGCAGAGTGTTTGCAGTACTCTCACCAGTGTTTGCTCAGCAGGATGTGCATCTTCGAATCTTTGAACCTTCAGTGGGTGTGCAGTCATAGCTTGGGTGCGGACAATATTGTTTTCATTTCCTGTGAGTACAATATTGCAAGTGAGGAAAAGTTAGTGGTTGTTTCCTTAGAAGACAAGTTGACGGCAGTAAAGAGACTGGACAAAGGGGAAACTCTTAAAAAGTGGGTTCAGAATATTGTGTTGGGCATGTTACAGTGGGGGATTGGAGAAAAACCGAGAGAAAAGAAATTTAAAAGTGGTGTGCTATCAGAGTAATAAATGATGCACTAAAATACAGGAACACAATTAAACAATTAGAATATGAAACAATTCGCAAAGCACTGTTTATTTGGTTCGCTCAAAAGCAAGAAAAGGATCTACCAATAACGTACCCCATCCTGCAAGAGAAGGTGCTGTATTTCCAGAAAGCATTCAATGAAGGGGATCCTAATTTTACTGCCGGTGTTAGGCGGTTCGGTCATTGCAAGAAACAGTACGGTATTAGGCAGCTTAATATCTGTGGTGAAAAACTGTCTGCTGAATCTGACAATGTTTTGAAATTTAAAAAGGAATTCTAAGAATTAATTTTTGCTGAACGATTAACTGATGATCAGATTATTCAATTATGACAAAGCTGGCCTAAATTTCAAGATGCTGCTATCTAAAACTCTTGCGGCCTGAGCAGTGGTGTTTGCCCCTGGCTACAAGTGTAATAAGGAAAGGGTATTAATCTTGCCAGCATTACAGGCAACTTCAAAGCTAAATTGCTAATGATTTGTAAATATAAAAGATCTAGAACATTTAAAAATATTTCTGGTAATGCTCTACCAGTGCATTACACGACCAGGATTCTGCCTGGATATCTGCTGCAGTTTGTGCCATCTATATAGAGAAGTTTCTAGCTTCCAACAACATCCTAATGAAAGCTCTCCTTCTACTGGACCTTGCTCCATCACACCCAAGTGTAGAAGAACTTAGAAGTGGTGATACCAAGGTCCTGTTTCTCGCACCTAAGGTGACATCATTGTGCCAGCCAATGGACCAAGGTGTGCTGGAAACATTGGACAGAAAATATTAACAACAACTCCTTTTGTACCTGATAGATTAAATGGACAATGGCAAGGACATGATGGAAAAGTTAAGATATATAAAGATGAAAGACATTGCATTCTGGGTGGCTCAGGCTTGGGAAGAAATGGAAATTACATTACCGAAGTCTTGAAACATACTGTAAGGTAATGAAGAAAATAAAGAAGACAAGATAGACATGGTGAGTTTGTTCCCTTACTGAACCACATTCTTGGCTGTGAGGACGCTACCACTCAAGATGCGAGTAGCTAGTTGGTGTGCAGAAGATCAACAGTTTGAACTTACAGACTTTGATATTGTTAATTTTGTGAATGGTAATGACAATGAGGAAGCTGAATGGGAAATTGAAGAACAAAATGAGAAGAAGATGACTCATGCTGAAGGTTTAAGTGCTTTAGAGAGGGCATTAAGAATGTGGAGCAACAGCAGGAGGCAAGTGCAACTGAGGTATTGGTGTTTCGTCAATGGCAAAATCTCGCAGCAAGGAAACGACATTCAGCAGGCAGGCAGACTTCATTGAAAAGTTTCTTTTCTTAAGACATTTGCAGCTTCTTGTTCAATACTGCATGTAGAATTGTTTTGATTATTCAGCAAATACCGCAAAACCAACATCTCTTTAAATAATACAGTATATGTACCATGGTTTACTCCGATTTCCAACTTATTTTGTATTATCCGACATTTTCTTTTATCTGACCTTGTCCAGGGCCAGTTTAGGTTGGATAGTTGAGACTTTGCTGTATATCTATTGCATCCTCAGCTTTGCTTACTGTTTTTTTTTTTTTTTTTTTTTTTTTTTTTTTTTTTTTTTTTTTTTTTTTTTCCCCATGGTTACTGCTGCTAGGTGATGAACTGTTTACTACTGGAAACAAAACAAATTTATGTATGGAATCAATTGCTGGTATTTCAAAATTCATCACACAATTTCCATTTTCAATTTCTGTTTAATATATCAGTCCATTTAATTGTTTTAATAATTTAACTTCTGAACTTATTTCATGATTAAATGACCAAAAATGATCTACCAGAGCTGATTTATCAATCTGTTTATATTTAACCACATGCCAGTAATCACAGGTTAATAAACAATAAATAAAGCTGAGGATGCAGTATATTGTGAGATTAGTCATTTGGAAGAATTTATAATTTTTTCAACAGATAAGTGAGGTTTGTAACGAATGATTATATTTTATTGTAATTACTTCCCTTGTTATATTTGAGGTTATCCAAGGAGGTATTTTTTTTGGAGGTGCTTTTATAATAAATTCTTTCAGCAATACCGAATTCGAGAGTGTACTGCAATCCTTCTAGATCAAGTTAACAGTTGAAAGGTAGCAGGAGAAATTAATAAACAGTTTGTTTCACAGACCATACCTTAATTATGTGTTAAACACCACTATGAAAACATTTCAACAACTGCTAAAGTTTGAAATTAGCTGCCTTAAAATAAGCTGCAGATAAAATATCACATTTGCAAATGATACATGTCCTTACTATGAAGTAAACAGGGCACAATGCATTTTAAAATATTTGAAAGTCTAAGCTTTGAAACTAGTGTGAGGTTACCAATGAAGTACAAAAGTTAGAAGCCCACCTCTGTAGTGTATTTGGTAGCATGTCTCACATTCAAGATGTCCCGAGTTCAACTCTTGGTCAGGATGAGTTTTCTGGATAAGGTTTTTCTGGAGTTTTCCCTTATCCTGAAAGATGAATGTCGGGTAACTCTAAACTCTGTGGACCCTGAGCTCATTTGTGCACATCATTTCATTGATTTTGTTCATCATCCTATGTGACCTAACTGGTTAAAAGGCATTAATTTAAAAAAAAAATAAGAAAAATAATTAGAAAACTGTACAAGCTGAAAGCTCTGTACTATGTTGTTTGCTTCAGTTTTTAAGGCATTTGCTCTGTTTATTTAATGGTTATCAACATTAATGAAATTAATTTGCCATTCCCAAGATTTTAGGTTTCCACAGCATTTGCACCAAAAGAAAAAACCTCCAGGCTGTCCAAAGGTTGTGTCATCCCTAATAGACTTATTAGTCATTCTTCTGTATGATTACAACTGCACATCTCTTAAGCTGGTACAGGGATATATGCAAATTGTGAGTTATTTCTATTTAACATATATTTTTGCTATACTTAAGCATGCAAAATATATAAGATTCATCATGTATTGATATTGAAAACTTCTTTCTCTTTTTAAGAACCAGTGATTTTAACCTTCAAATCACAAAAATGTTTTGATCCAGATGAACATGTAAGATAATGTCATTTCGCAAAATCACATTGAAGGCACCTTGTTGTATAGATAATTGAATAAATAATATTACGTCTCACTAAATTGGTATGCAGACTACAAAGACTGCTCACCTTGTACTTTCATGTTCTTATGTTTCAGAGTTAATATTGACATCACTATATTTACAGTATTAAGGTAAATATGATTCACTATAGTGGATGACTTTCTGTTTTGTTGCAGAATCAGATGGTATGAACCATATGACACCAAAATTCTAAAGCTTTCAAAGAAAAAGAGAACTATGGACAAAATAAATCAGTTTTCAGAACATGAGTATAAGTTTGAGTCAAAAGGCTAGATCATTATGAAAATTTTGTAAATAATAAATTAATTTTTGAAAAGAACTATGCATTTTTTATTCTTTTTTGTTTGTTATATTAAAGCACTCCATTTACTATTGTCTTATAAGAACTACTGTCTGATCACTCTTGCCCTCATATGTCTTCCTTCTAAAACTGTACCTTGATCACACTTACTACTGGAGGAAAACACAAATAAAGCTAATTTAAAAAACTATTTTAGTTGGTTTAAACACTTCATCACTTATATTTTTATATTATTCAGGGACTAGTTTCTGAAGCCGTTGATAACATATTCCACCACCAGAGACTAGAGAGCAGACAACAACAACTGATGAGATTGAAAATGTATGCAACAGCTTCCAAAACTAATCCTTCAATAATATAAAAATGTATGTGATGAAGTGTTAAAAACACTACAAATAGTTTTCTACAATTAATTTTGAGTCACTGTTAATAAATTCCACCAATCATGCATAACAAATAAAGCTGTTAATTTGAAGAACATCACCTAAGCAAAAATTGCACTTTTAGGTGCTATAGTCATTGGGAATTGCAAGTTTCTTTTGTGAATTTGTCTACAGAACAAAGCTGAAACATTTGCATGGATTTTTTAAAAGATGTGGTGCAAAAGTCTTATCATGACAAAAGCAGTCACCCTGATTTATCTTTTACCTTTAAATGAAAGACAAGCCTGGAACTTGTGATCAGAAAGTAAGTCTTCTACATTTCATTTTCTATTAAGCTATGTTGCTCTGTGTAATACGGACCAGTTACTTCAAACTTCCGGTGACCAAAGTTAAAGTGACTTGCTGATACTTTCAGTTACTGATTGTCATATGTATGAGTACATTAGGTAACCACCTATGCATGTTTCATAGGAGTATAAGTCAGAGATATACGCAATTAGAGGAATTATTTCCTGTGCAAAAAATTAATATAACTTTCACGAAAGTGGTCTTACATATAGTATATGTATTTACTAGAATCATATATCCTATTGTGGGCCCAAATGCCTAGCTATTGACAAGCCCTTAAACTACACATGCTCACTAACACACTCACTGTATTGTATTGTATTGTATTGTATTGCAGTATAACTTTGTAAACCCATAATTGTAGTTCTGTAAAGTATGTCCCAGAAGGCAAATAAATAGTGCTGCAGAAATCTTAGATTTAATGTAATTAGGTAGAACCACCCAGGCAGAATAAAGAAAGACATCTAAACAAATATACTAGAAGCGAGATAAAATACACTGCTTTTGCAAGTATAGGATAGTTCCTGCTGCATTCAGAAAAAGTGAGAATAAGTATAGAAAATGTTGATGTTCTGCAGCCCTGAGAAATATTCTGATTGAAATTATGAATAAAAGTTCTACTAGTAAAGGTATTCTTAAAGAGAAAAACATGTACTGTGTTGCTGTTGATTGGTCAGAGAGTGGTGAATTCATCCACCACTTGCATTTGCAAAGTATAATTGAACTATTATCAGCTCCTAAATGAAACAATCAGTTTTGTCACCAGCAGCACAATCATTATGCAGTATTTACTTTGACTCTGTGACATACTTCCATTATCTTTGAGTTTCTCTTCAAAGAATATTTCTTGCTGTCAAGAAATGGTCACTGTAGGGTATGGTTCCAATTCCTTCAGCTTCTGTGGTGCGAGCGCTGCAAAGCCCTAGCATTTGTACTTTTGATGTTACTAGAAGTACGTTGTGCCAAACATTTGAGCGCCTCCCGTAGGGGAGCTGTTGCTGTTGGGTTGGTCTCCACAGGGCAGTTGGGTACACCCATGGGCATTGGGTACATCTGACTTTCTATGCTGCCCAGATAGCATTGAGGAGCACCTAAAATTTTCTAAGTACTAGACTGGATAGCTGGTAGCAGGTGTGCTAGAACACCTGCGGTCCTACTGAGATTTTGGTAGTCTTCCCAAATGGGTTGACAGGCATAAATGGCATATCCACTTCCATCTGAAAGGGAAGGATAATCAGGTGTTGCATTAATTGACACACCGACAGAGTTTGCTGTGGCAGCTCTCTGCTTTTAAGGGGAAGGTTGGACTCCTCGACAGACCTCGCTCTTTAAGTCAAGAAATGGTGTAGCACAGCACTTGCATTTACTACACATTCTGTTACAGGAAAAGGGTAGTGAAGCACTCTTGTCTTTTAGAAGATATCTGGAGCAGTTTTTTGTGCTTCATGGAAAGATGATATAGTGATTCTCTGCTGTCAATAGCAATGACCCATTAGGATATCTAAAGTCACTGGATAACATACAGCAATGCGCTGGTCATATCAGACTGATCTAACATTATACTTTCATATATCAGTTAACGTTTAACCCTATGTCAGTTGCACCTTAATTTCGACATGGACGGTCGTGCAGTATCTAGTTCTTTAATTTCTGACTACTTTTATTGATGTTTGTGAATGTATATCATTTTTAGAAATGTTCATTCAATTATCTTTTATTTTAATTTTTAATCTTAATAATACTAATGGTAGATTAACACAGACAACATTGTAATGTTAACAAAAAGCCAGTAGGTGTTAAAATATAGTGTGAAAGAATATAACAACTTTTTACTTGAAAATAGAGCACATAAACAATTTTTAGGTACTTAATATAACACATGATAGTTACTTATTTTCTCCTTTTCCCCCCCTCTTATTTCCTATTTTACACCATCCTATTTTTCCAACTCCAAACTCGCAAAGCATTCATGGCAACAAAAGTCTTTTTTGCATTTCCTATAGGTTATGTGAGCTTGTTCTTCTGTAACTCTGAGTTCATGATGCTTTCCCCACTTTGTATTTCCATCTCTTCCTAACTAAAATAAGGCATCTCAAATAACAGGTTCACCTTCTGTATCACATTCCTCTGTGTCAGAATTTTCTTCTCCTTTCTTAGGTAGAAAATCATCTGCATCTGTATCAAGTCTTCTTCACATTGTTCATCTGGTTGCTCTACATTGACATCATTGCTCTGTAGTAAATGGATGGCTAATTCTAAGTCATTCGGGTTGCTTAGGCCATCTATGTTGCACGTTTCACACATTGTAAGAAGATGGATTGGTTTGATCGCGTGGCCGGGCCTCCAGTGGATGCAAATGCTGAAATTCACAGCACATGTAACCCCAATTATAATGCCTTATGAAAAGATCAGCAATACACGATCAGCCAAGGAGTTAATGAGTGGGGTGTCATTTCAAAGTGAAAAACAGAAATCATGTGGGTGGTTTCAACAAGATTCTGCTAATGCCCATATGTGTACAGCAGAGAGGTCCATGAATAAATTTAGGGAATTGTTTGATTTTTACTTGTGGGATAATGTGAAAGACAAGTGTATGAGACAAGTGTTCGTGCATGGGAAGAACTAAAACAAAATATTAGAAATGAAATCTGAAGCATTAGAGGCCCAACTTAATCGAGTGAATCAGAATGTGTCCCAATATAATGTCATTATTTTCATTTGTGTACATCTGAAGAAAAGGAGCATATAAGGTAAACTATATATAAGACATCAGCCTTATGTACGTTCATTGCAATTTCAATTTGTTGCTATACAGTTAAGTCACAGTTTAGTAAGTTTAACACAAATTAGCTCTAATAATGGAAAAAGCTACTCTGCCATTTTTTTTTCTTCACAGAGCAATATGCAAGTAGTTAGTGCTCATAGACATAACTAGTTGAAGTGAATGTAGGAATCTGTTAAAGAGGTAAACCCAGCAATGGTTAGGATGCGTAAATCATATACACCAATTATTGAAAGCATTCATAACTGTGAACTTAATTTTGGATTCAGGATATTCTACATATAGGACATGAGCCTTATTTTAGAATGTGTTACTGCACAAACCAAAAACACAATACATCTGATGCACAGGCTTTGTGATCGGTTCCTGGTACGAGACCTGTTGTCTGAATAATTCTGAATGTCTGAATAATTGACAAAGTGGTAGCAAACAAACAGCAATAAATAAATCCCTATTTCACACTTGCCATGTGTAGGATAAGGTTTGTTAGGTAGAGTCAGACTTAAAAATTCAATGCCGTAGCGGGAATTTGAACCATGGATTTCCTGGTCTCCGTCCGATTGCTCTTAGCCATTGAGCTAACATGGCCAAAGTGCCAGTATGACAAATTCTCCAACTGACTCATATTTTTCCTGGTAAACCACTAAGGGTTCTCATATAACTTTGTACATACTCTGTATTATAGTGTAATAATTTGTATTGTATCTTCTTGGCGTTGTCTATTGCTGTAAAGCTCAATGACAATAAAATTATTCTCATAATCTTAATCATCATCATCATTATTATACAATGAGATATGCATCATTTGTGGTGACTTACTATGCTGTAAGTACTTAAGTCTCGGTGATACATTAGTTAACCTAGCTCAGTGGTTAAACACAACTGGGTGTAGACCAGGAGAACCATGATTCAAATCACAGCTATGTCACTGAAGTTTTCAGTCGGACTCTGCCTATCCAAAAAGCAATAAATATTATGCTTTCTTTCTGGAGGCTGTATAAATGAAGAAGCATGTTAGATATTTTATTAATAATAGAAAGAGAGGGATAGCATCTTCCAGGGAGATTGCAGTGTCATGAAGGTGCTATATCAGCTGGTCTTTATTAATACTGATAAAGTAAAGCATACTGTGTCCAGCTCCAAATTAAGCTCCAGGTGCAGATTAGCTATGCAGTTATTTTTTTAAAAAAAATGTTTTGCTTCATTATTTAGTACTGTTTCAACCTAAATATGAAACTCTGTACCCATAAAAATGAATTGGTGATCATGTTGATATTTCAAAAATTAAAATTCAGTTACTATGACCTATATGAAAGGGACTGTTTACTTAAAAATTCTAATGGAAATGTTTTGGAAATATTGTGTCTTTCAAATGGGATGATGTTTGTCGATGAACACCACTAGGCCAGTAACCAGTTAAGAGTCCTGTGGATTTGTCATATTGCATTCCCCATAAGTGGGGTGTGATTGGCACCAAATTAATCCATTTCTAATAAATACTGTTTATGCTAAGATAAACAGTGATCCACTAGGAAGGTATGGAATAATGTCTCTAACATAACTGTAAAAGCCCCATGGTTTAGTTCAAATAATATTCATAATATAAATAAATGAAGTACCAATATACTATGACACATGGCGACGTAAGCACGTAATGACCATCATTATTGGTATGTGTGTGTTTGTGTATGTGTGCGCGCGCATGTGTATGTGCATGCGTGTGTGATTATTCTGAACAAAGTACACTTTATCACATGATATATTTGTTTATGAATTCTTCGTTTATATACCCTAGAGAATTGAAATCACTACTAATCAGTTCTTCTGTTTAAAAACCATGGAAAATAGTATCAACTGGATCAACTTGCAATTGAAACAGGACATGAAGTAATCTGCCTTCAATCTTACCACTGTCACGACAATCCAATTAAGTTAATTTGGACTCAAATAAAACAAACAGAAACAATACTTTTAAACTGACTGAATTTGAAAACTTTTTCATGGAGAAATTAACAAGGTAAAGCAACAAAACTGGGAACACTGCATGAGACATGCAGAAAAACTACAAAAAGACAACTTTTTTGTTTCAATGATGGAGCCAGGAGCATAGTCAGTGTGCTAGAAAAATTAGGCATCTATTCTGGTTACAACACTATTGCAGCCCTCACCCACATTGATTGACAGGTTCACGAAGCAGAAATGTTAGCTAAAGAGATTACAAAGGAAACCAGGACCATCAGGAGAAGAGAGGAATAGAAGGCAGAGAGAGGTCAGTGAAAGCCAAATGGGCAGGATTATGCACCTGGAATTTTCTGAACCAGGTCATGGGTGAGATAATTGTTAGCAATTTTATTTTCCATTTTTTTGTAAACTTGAAATGTTAATATTTAGGTACACTTTCTCAATAGAGCTACAGCCAAGAAACACTGCACATGTTTTAAATATACTGTTAGCTACATCCTCTAAAGCTTTTAATAAATTATGTCATTAAGTTGAAGCTTTAGAAATTTTACAATGATTAAATTTAATAAAATATTTGAGTTAGTGTTTTAATAAGGTGATAAATCTATTTTTTCTATATGTACCTCATAATTGTTGGTCATAGCACATACTCTTCTATATGCTTTATTGAAACATATGCCAAAAATACCTATCTTATACATGTTTCTGCATATATGTGCACGTGTATTGCATCGGGATTATTCCGTAATAGATTCTACTTTTGTACCCTATAGTTCAATTATACCCATTACAATTCTCATAAATTGAACAGGTTTTTAATTATGCGGCTATTTAGGAATTGTGGGAGCAAAATGTTTCTCTGCCAAACTTTAGCAACAAACAGCACCACCTTTTCTGTTAAGTTAAGTAAGGAGAGAAAAAGAATCTTCAAAATCTTTTACCCAAAAAGAATCTATCGAAATTTCAGGGAAAGTTAGAACGGTGAGATTCCCTGATTATCAATGTTTGCTGATGATGCAGTTTTAAATTTGGATACTGAGATTAGGCTACAAAAGCAAGGTATGAATTTTAAAAAATTAGTAAACTATATAATATGACAATTTCAAGTAAAAAAAAACGAAGGTAACGGCACAGTGAATACCCGATAAGAACATAACTTTTATTTGGGAATAATAAGTTTAAACAAGTGTCACATATTAAGTACTTTAGATGTGATTTCAGTTATGAAGTAGATCAAGATGTGAGTCAGAAAACTGATAAACTTGAAGCAATAAATTGCATAATTCAAAGAATATTAGAATTAAAAACAAAAAGAGATCCACAGTTAAAGTTTTATTTGCTCTTGATATATGGCAGCAAGACATGGACATTAAGAAGGAAGGATTCTTATTGAGAAAATCACAAACATGTACTTTCATTAAGGTGTGGATTATGAACATTAAGTGTGCAAAATACCTCTAAAAACTCTAAACTAAATGAGCTGGATAGCTCATAGTTACTTAATTTAGAAATGCATGTTATGTTTGTTCAGTTTTTGTTTTACGTTTTACAGAAACATCTCTTAAATATAATGTAATTTTACATTTTTACAACTTACGAAATGACACTTTTCGCATAACTTTGATATTCAGATTTAATCAGAAACACATGTTTAAAAAAATGTATGAATATAGATACAAAATATTTTGAAAAACATCTCCATGTATATGGTGTGTGAGTTTCTGTCTATCGCTATCTGTGAACAGCAAAAACTGTGAATCTTTTGTAGTTGGGCGCTTCAGCATCTGGGCACAAGGCAAAACCATTAGCAATTGGGCACATGGATCACGCAATCAGAAAACCATTTTCAAGTACTGGAAATAAGGAGAGGCACATAAATCAAATTATTCACTTTCATGCTTATTATTTTACGGAAATATTTTTGATTATTATTACTATTATTATAATAATTATTTAATAATTAGAAGAATCATAACTATGGCAATGATTCAGTGCTACAGTATCCTTTCGTAACGTTGGTAATTTCAGCAATAGCATGCGTTGGATGTTGGCAACGCTCAACCTATAACATCACGTCCATCGTATCCGTACGCCGTGAAATTGCATCTTTACGCGGATATCTTTAATTTGCACCATATGAAAAAATAATTGTTTCCGGAATAGTGGGTTGAGACAGTAATATGAGTGTAACATTTATTAATTAGGACTGCAAATGGAGACACTGTTCCTTCCGAACCGCAGCTTGCCAATCCCTCACCACACACCAACCTTTAATAGCCGTCGGATAGAACCCAAAGCTCCACGTTTCAGAATACAACGCTATCTGCGATTATTTCATGGAGTACTGTTACAGGTGCTGACATCTTTTAGGTTTGCTATGTACCGAGATAAAACGCTATATTGACTTCATCTTAATAGATACTGTTCTGTTCGGTCGTGAAATATACCACTTAGATATTTCGTTTTAGGTTTACTCTTCTCCCGAACAACAAACGTAAGGTAAGTAATGAGGATTAAAGAAAAAGGCGACCTCAACAAAATGCAGGCCCTGGTGATACATCGTATGCAAAATGTGTTAGTTTATTGTTTTTCCGCTAGGGCAGAAACTGATTACACGGTAATGTAGTGTCACATAGTCAATAGATGTCTCTACCAGTAAAATCTTCAAGCACTATTAACATTTGTAATTACTCATGAACTTTTCGAACAAATTTTAAATATGTACTGTGGACATAACTTCGTAGTAGTTGTTTTCTGTACCGTTTAAACAAAGGTACCTAAGACATATATATATATATATATATATATATATATATATATATATATATATATATAAAGAAGGTACAGGACCAAAGAGTGTTACTTTGCCGGAAAGGAAGTCTTTTATGGGGAGTATTTATAAAGGTTTCTCACCTACGGCATTTATTGGGTTTTGAAATATTGTTTGTTGTTATTTGTGTACAAAACAAACCTCCTTTCCAACAACAGGTGTTCCCAAACTTTCGGGAACCTGAGCAAGGTGCATGTTATCAGTTACAATAATTCTAAGGAAACTAAAATTGTTTTTACACGTTCATTTTCCTGGGATATAAATACTCAAGTTTAAATTACTTTAAGTTGTTAATTGCACCTCTTAGGGTACAGAAGTGGGCATTGTGTTGTATTCTCGTACTCTCAAATGAAGGCAAACATATTTAAGTCACTGTGTTAGTACATTTTATTGGCGTTTTTAGGTCATCAAAATTTGGGTCGAAGGTACTGACGAACCTCCCGCTTGACGCCGCCAGTGAAGTCTAGGTCCTGGGGGTCATCTCGTGGCCTCATGGTCCTCTCTAGGTAGTCGGCGAACACATTTGCTTTGGCTTGGGGTTCATACACCAGGCCCTGGGTGCCTTGGATAGGGGTGGTTGGCGCTCCTCCACGATTCCGGAGTCCTTTTGCAAGCTTCCACGCCTCGCCATTCTCAAAATTCACTCGAGTCATCAACTCCTCCCGCGCTCACACGATGCTCGCGTAGTCGAAGTCGAACCTCTCGGCGCAAGCGCCCGAGCAGAACCTGATTATGGCGAGTGCGATGTCGCTGATAGAGTCTGCGAGCCGCCCAAGAGCGACGAATGAGTAGATGGATGTGTAGCGGGATGACGTGGGGGTGTAGAGGTGCTGGAGTGTGAACGGTGAGGTTACGAACAGTTCGTCCTACGATGGAGGTGAAGGAGGAGATCGCCGTCTCCAGGGTCGGTATGTCTGTAATGTGTGGGTTAGGAAGTATGGAATCATTTAAGCAGACCCGTACGCAATCCCAATGGACCTCACCGTTTTGAACCGTGAATTCATGACTGACAACCCGTAAGTTGACCTCAGCCACAACTGGGTAGTGGTCGGAATGCAAGGCACTTTGTGAATTGAGTGATAAGTGAAATGGAAAATGTTTGATGATTGCGAAGTCAATGACCGAAGGACGGCCTTGAATTCGCGGGAAATGAGTGGGTTGCTAGGGACCCTCAACTCTCAGTTGAGGATCTCCGTATATGATGCGGATGATTTCTCTGCCTCTTGCGTCTGTCCGGGGACCCGAATGCCAACGCGGGTGTTTAGCATTCAAATCCCCAGCCATATTGACGTTGGGATGTAGGGTGAGGATGGAGAGATAATCATCAGCAATGAACTGTTGGCCAGGAGGGTGATATGCAGACACTAGCAGGACTTCGGATCCGCCCAGATTCACGCAGACGGCAGTGGCTTCAAGGGTTTGAAGAGCGGGAAGCTGGACAGGTTTAAAGACAAACCCCCCTCCTCATAAAGATCGCCGTGCAGCCGCCGAACTCATACATATGAATCTGTTAAATTTTTGCTTAAGCTATTTTGGAAAAGAACTTTTGATTAGCGTAATTTATTTATACTTTATTAATTTAGTGTAAGTAGTATATAGTTTATTTACTACTTTACCTTCTGTACCACCAAAATGGTAGGTACAAAAGCTATAGCATTCCATCCAAAGATACACAGGTGTGGAAATGCTTCCGCAACAATTATTTCATGGAATACTGTTACTGATGCTGCCATCTTGTGGGTTTGTTATTTGCAAAGGCAGTGCACTGCATTGACTCTATCTTAACAGACATTGTACATGTACGATGGTGGAGTATGCCGCTTCCGAAACAATTTAAATATCTAGTTATAGGTTTACTCTTCTCGCGAACAACAAACATAATGTAAGTAAAGAAGTTCAAAGAAAAAGCGACCTCAACAAAATGCTGCCCTGGTGATACATCGTGTGCGAGAGGTGTTAGTTTATTAACTTCCCGCTAGGATATAACAGGAATGCACGATAATGAAGTATCTCTTAGTCAAAAGATGTCTCTACCAGCAACATCTTCAAGCACTAATACACATTTGTAATTATTCACGAAGTTTTCCTACAAATTGTAATTATGTACCTTGGATATAACTTTAAAGTAGTTGCTTTCTGCTCCGTACATACAAAGATACATAGGAGAATTATATAAAGAGAGTACAAAACGAAAGGGTGTTAGTTTGCAGGAAAGGAAGCCTTTTATGGGATGAATATATATATGCTTCTAGCCTTCGAGATTTGTAGACCCAATAAAATACGATTGTTGATTGTTGTGACTCAGTCATAGGAAATGCTGTGTGTAAGGTTTGTCCTCTAACTATACCTAACAAAATTTGTTGTTGCAGTTTTGATTTAATTTTACGTCCTTCGACGTTAAGCCATATCGGACGGTGATGAAATGATGCTCAAATGTGTCCAGGGCGATGGAGCTTAGAGCCACGCGACATTCGTCTTTAAGGATAAGGGAAGACCACGGGGTAAAACCTTATCCAGGTAGCCCACCATGACTGAGATCCGAACTCAGGACCTCTTGAAAGTGATGCAGACAAGCTACCATTTACGCTAACCAGGCGGGCTAACAAAATTAAACTGATTTGTAAAGTGTAATGGGGAAAGCAGGTCAACACTATGGATGGAACGGTCTGTGTCACCTTTATCAGGAGCTAACCATTGAAATATTTGATAATTCCTGCATTTAAGATTTAACTGTCGGCGATTTAGTGTGTTTCAAGATTGTTTCAGTTGCATTATCTGATAAGGAAAGGGCTTTTTCAGTAAAATAACCTGCTTTCCAACAACAGGCGTTCCCTAAGTTTCGAGAACCTGAGCAAGCTACTTATTACTTATTACGATAATTCTAAGAATGCTAAAATAGTTTTTACTCGTTCATCTTCCTGGGATATAAATAATCAATTTTAAATTACTCTCCTTCTTAATTACACTTCTAAGGGTCCAGTAGTGAGCACTGAGCTGTACTCTAATACTCTCAAATGAAGGTAAACGTTTTTATGTCACTATTTTAGATCATTTTATTGGTGCTTTTAGCTCATCAAAATTTGCGGCCTGCTTATAACTGCGAGAAGGAACTATACACTCACAATACTTTCTCAAACCAACTTTCCACAAAGGCCTACGTTCAACTATGAATGAATGGCGGCTTCATTACCTCTTGATTTAACAAGCGCGGCTATTTCAAATACTTGTCCCAAAGTGCACTTGAAAACCAATTTGAGGTTCAGAGAAAGACTCACATAATCATTGTTAACATTTCTAGCAATGCAGTTCTAGAACATATCATCAGCTGAACACCGGACAGGTCCTTACGTGCTCTTTCCAGGATAAGGGAGAAGCAAAAACACATCAGAGTTTGAATATGTTTTGTAAGGATATAAAATTCAAACTAAGATTATAGTATATAACAGCTTATGAGAAGTCTTATTTGATTCAATATCTTCTTCGACTGGTTTTCCTTCAAGTAATCTTTGGTATCGCTCTTATGTATTCAAAAAATTAGAAGCAGAAAAAACCGAAAAAAGTTCAATTCTGTCCACTAAATCACCAAGTGTTGAATAACTGAAATCTTCATCTAAGGGGATATTGCACATGGCTGACATCTCAAAAATGGATATTAGAAACTTAACAATTAATGCTCTAGTACAAGAACTGTATCCCTAAAAACAAGTATGCTTTCGGAGAAATCAAAGGTGGACTGGATTGGAGCACAGCAACAAACAAACTCTGTTCTAAAATTGCAGTAGCCCTAAAGACCAAGTTTTCTAACGTAGATGACTGCGGTGTTCCAATACAGTTAAATCTCGAAGACATTATATATTTATACTCTAGAGGATTGGGTGACGTGAGAGAATACTAAGGTATGTGGAAGTTATGTCAGCATAGTGATGGTTTCCCATAGCCGTAGATTGTTAGTTTCCGGTGATGGCTCAAACAAAGAGGATACGTTTCATAATAGTGAGTGTTAAGTACGCTATATAAAAGAACAGTTTTTATTATTTATTTATTACTGCGTCTTATGGACTTCTATTATATTCTTAATTAAACTTACATTACATAAGAATATACAACGATTATGAGCAAATATTGCCACTATATGTATTTCACTAAACTCTCTGTAACAAAAGGTAAAAGTTGCCCGTTTATAATAAATAAATATGCATTTTTGGGATTGTTTTACAGAATGCATGCTCCCGACATGTATTGACAGTGATCAGGAGCCGATGTTGGTGAATCGACTCAATACAAAACAACCCTACACCGTCAGGTGTGCCACCCCTTGCCGGGAATTTGGTGTGAACAAACTGCCTTATTGCAGAAAATTATTTTGTGAAATCAGGAGCAGATCTTCCAAACCGGACGTCAGGTGTTGTGTCAAACTGATAAAGTTCTATGCTTTTTTAATTTAATTTACGGATTCGCTTTAGCTGCTGCAGTTCATAGAGTGCCATCTATATTGGGCTCAAAGGAGTGGTTAATTTTAAACAAAGTCCTGTTTATCAGGCTTGGTGGTCTTTTGAGCGATGTAAATCTAAGATACTGGTCCATCACCTCTATATCCGTTGCGAAGGAAGGTTCTGTAACAAGGGGTGCAAACTTGTTCATTCATAAGTAGCTGAAATTCACTTTTATTTAAATGTTAATAAATATCTGTTACTGCCAACTGTTGGCTGCCAATATAAAGCCACTGGTCTCTCCTTATTGGTCCAATACATTGCAGCCCCATTCTCCACCGGACTATCCACAAGCCCACCCTGCCGGGAAATTGGAAACTATCGAACAACTTTTGTTGTACAATTTAATATGTGAAATCAGCAGTTGCTCTTATGAATCGGCGGTCAGCTTTCCTCCTACACTGAGAAATCGCCTAAATGCTTATTCATGCTGTTTACTTGCTATGTTTCTCAATCGTTCTAATGCATACTGGACGTGAGATACAGTACGATTTTGCTCAGAAGCCTCTTTATCAAGCTTGGTGTTCTTTTACGTTCTCTAAATATAGCATACTGAACCACCTGATTTACTACCTTTCGGAACGAAGCTATGCTAATTTTTTCGCCTGAAAAAAGTCCATCGCCCTTCGAGCCAGTTTGAAGATGTCACGTGGGGAACAGGAGAAGCAAAAATAAGCGTAGAACAAGGAGGAAGACAAGCTTCCCCTTTCTGCGTTTCCACCGAAAATTGCAATCTAATGTACAAAACACCAAAGAAAATCCACTACAAAACGGGTTAACATCATTGGCAATATCAGGTATGCGAATGCTGGGGAGGTTGCCAATCCACTACTGGTTTCGTTCCTTATTTGCGTTTTATTCGATTAGCTTCTAAAATATCAAACATGCTTCCAGGTTTTATTGGGCATAACCGTGCTGGTGGTTGCTTGCTCAGGGAAAAGATTAACTTCTAGTGTCATGGTTGCAGCTTGGTTAGAGTAGTCGTTGATGGCCCACTCAGCACCTCTCCAGTAATGAGAGAGTACTTCGAACCAAGAACTGTTCAGTACGCCCACAGGTTCCGTCAGTTTTTGACCTGTAGCCTCCTGTGAGATGTTAACAACAATAGATATACCGGATGCAGCAATCCGTGAGATGTCCCAGTTAATGGTGTACAGGATTTATTTATTTCGTTTCAACGTAGCAATTCTTTGTTCAACGAAATCAGAGCTGCATCATCTAGTACAAAATTATGCCGGTGGTCAGTTCTGAAGGTATTTATTTAATATTAGTGGATGCGTTTTGGGATAACTTTCCAGAGTACATTATTAAAAACACCTTCTTCAATTGGTAAATCCATCAAGTCATACAATATGATTGACTAAGGCGTGATAAATGGTTCTTTAAACTCCCAGAAGTATAGCCAGGCAGTATACTTGTGTTACCATCATGAAAGTGATTTTCAAACGACCCCATAACAAACGTCGTTCCTTGTATGTAGTAATTTCCGCCATTAGCTTAAAGACTGTTAAGCTACAATCCAAGACATGTCATTCATATGGATTTAATAACAATCACAAGTCATAATCTCATGTTTAAAGAGAATGACGTTACTAATATTTTTACTTAAAATGCCAGATAATGAACTGACGCTTGCTTTGACAAATACAACAAAAATAAACTTGCAAATTCCTTAATAATTCATTAACTCACGTGTCACGAAGTTGAGCAAAATGGCTTACACTGTTTTTACTTGATGCAGATTTAAGAAATTATGACACATTTTAATTGCGATTGTTCATTACACAAATTATATATTCCTTTGTTGGCAACTTTTAGTTACTCATTGACGCAATTTTGTTTTTATTTTAAATGTCCATTGTAGTTAGCCACCAAAGCCCTTGCAATAAACACTAAGGGAATAAATTCCACATAACTTTAAGAGGAACAACTTTAAACATGTTTGGGGTTATTTAGTACAGTAATTAACAATTCAAAGTACTTGGTATATTATAGTCCAGTTTTGTTATTGCACATAGAAAAGATATAAAGAAAGAAAACTATATTAATTTGACTTCGAATCCCAATACTCAGAAATACCAAGCTGAAGATGTATTGAAGGGAAATAGCTGTTCTAGTGTTCCTGAGTGTTCAGACAGTTTCAGTTTTTGTGTAACAAATTAAACATTGCTTCCTGTTTCATTGCAATACATCAAACAATGATCTTTAATGGTTAAAGTTTATAACTGTGGCTTCCTTTAATTGCAGTGGATGAAATAAGTAGCAAAAGCAACTTTATAGCAATTTGCTGTAATCATGATCTGAGTTTCCGCAATAAAATAATATGTATTAATAATATAAGGCTTGTTCGCCCTATCCATGACGTTGAAATCATAATTGCGTTTATACTAAAGTTATATTAACAACAATTAACTACTTTCTGTATAAAATCTGGTTATTATACCTCCTTACCTTGCACTTCATAGATAACAAAATGCTACATTAGCATTTGTGATACCCTTATCAACAACTGGTGGTTAACTGTTAACATAGCAAATTCAGTTAAGCAATTCGAGAAGCAGGTTCACCAAATCATAATGGGCCAACCTACTAAGAATTTGTCAGCAATTGTATATTGGGAATGGCTGATAGAAAATCGATATATACCTATTTGCTTGCTTTTATTTTAATTTGGCCGAAGTACTGCATTCCATAACAAAATTAGTACCGAAATTTCACTGCAAATACGAGCTTTGAGCCTTAATCAAGCATTTCTGGAGAAAAGTTCCCATCTTCCAAAGTTGCACCTCGCTAAACGGGACCAAGCTTTATTTGGAATAAAGCTCGGTGGTTTCGCTTTTTCAAAATGGTTCTAAGAATTTAAAAAAAACCATATCTTTAGGTTACTGTCATAACCTGCATGTCCCAATATTACTATGAACATTCTCAGAATTATTCTTTATTGCGAAAGGTGTTCGCTTAAGTTTCTTTTGTTATTGTTGTAATTTACGTCCTCCAACATCAAGTCATATCGGACGGCGAATGAAATGGGTGAAATGATGCTCAAATGTGTCCAGGGTCCATAGAGCTTACAGTTATCTTACATTCGTTTTTGAGGATAAACGAAAACCCCGGAAAAACCCTTATCTAGTTAACTCTCCCTGACCGAGATTTAACTCAGGACGTCTTGAACATGAGGCAGACTTCTCGCTTTTTTGCTAAACTATAAGATCTAATCTTTTTGTGTGTGTGTGATTTTACGTCCTCCAGCGTTAAGTCATATGGGACGGTCTAATCTTGGTAGTTCGATATCATGACATTATATCTATAAATAACGAAGAGGGCGCCTTATTATTGCAGCAGTAGTTATATATTAAGGTTTATAAAACTACCTGGAAAGTAATGTTTTTTCCCTCTGCAATTTCCTTACCACATTTCATGACTAACTTCTACACTAATCAAAAGAGTTTAAACGCTAAATGAATATGCAATGCAGGAAAACTTCAAGTTGTGTCAGGCTATCATTTTCGTTATTCTACCTATTTATTACGTCCATACGGTCCTGTTTATAAAGGGGTCTTTGTGAGAATGACTTCAATTCTTTCCTGTTGCTCATATATCCTTATTGCGAGTTTTACGTTTGCTTTTGTTGAAATATTATTTAAACTTTGTAATTTCCGAACAATTAAGATGCCTTTACCCCCGTATTAAACTCTGGTATGGTCCAGCACAGTAATAGTACTCATCAAGAGTACGTTAAATCCGTAACATGATGAAATATATCACATTTTTTTCATCAATATATGTTTTTTTTAATATGTTAGAATAAACCTAGAGGTGTACTACAGGGATTTTAGCCTTTATTGTACGAGGTCTCTCGTACCATCTGGCGAGTGCATTTAAAAGTACTGACCACATGCGGTGTATTTATTGTGACATTCAAGAACCTAGGGAGTTTCTATTCTACGCACTTGGTAGACATTGTGGTCAGCATTTAAATTTCGTCTCAAATAGGATACATTCGACCAATTGTAGTGTTTTACTCATGTGGTACTTTGACCTCAAATACCACCCAATCTAATCCACTAATATCATGGAAAGGGCTTTATAGGTAGTAACCTGATACAATATATCACAGCTGATACAAAAGAGAATATTGTTTATTATACATTACATTGGATCTAGGTTGCCTTGGTTGGCAGTCTTGAATGACAGCGTTAACCAGTAAGTGCAACATTGAGCACATACAGCACTCCAATCGTTTAATTTTGGAAATACATTCAAGAATATCGATATGGGTTGACAGTCCTTAATGACGACTCTATTACCGAATACTGACAAGTTTTACATCCGAGCTCTGTACGACAATTATAGCTAATAGCCCTAGAAGTATGAGTAGTGAAATATAGATTAAAAGTTACATTCACATTCAAGGGCATGATGCTGCCATCTTTTGACAGACAATATCCTGAGCATGACACAAACGAACCATTGGGAGGAAACCTACACCCCTTGCTAAACTCCAATCAGTCCATCAGCGATAAATTTGAAACGTTCAAACAGTTTTAAAGCAACAATTTATTACGAATTCACTCACTGATGTGTTAACTCAAAGGTTACATTTCTGTCTGCTAACATTTTGGTAAGTTTACCGGTAACTTTCCAGCAAAGTACGTGAGCGTTGCATAACTAGAGAATAGAAAAACTAAGTCGCTGACGCTATAATGTACTTATTTGCTATAAGATATGTCGTGTGTTCGGTTTCCGGATGGAAACTAGAAAAGCTCCCTAGTAAGATTATTTTCTATCCACCTGATGCCAATCTAACTATAAAACCAAAAGCGAGCGAATGCTGTGGTAGTTTCTAAAATACTAGTGCTTTCTTCCTTATTTGTTTCTCATTCCTTTCCCTTCATGTGAACTTCTAGATTTGTGGGACGGATGGCGTAGATTCTTGCTCTAAGAAAGAAGTGTTCTCTCTTGACAGAGAAAGAGCGTTGATTGGTTGGAAGTGTCGTTCCAGGTTCCAGTAGTGGTCGGCTCTTGGTAGCAGAGACAGAAAAATTTGGGACAGCTGCGTTATATATATATATAAGTAGTATTAAACTTATTAACCTAATGGCAGCGGATGCATGCAAAGACAAGTGTTTTCGAGGTAATTTATTAAAAACGAAATTCATCAATTAGTAGCCATAAAATCAATACGGGCAAAATTGTTTCTAAATAATTGTTGAAGTACTGAGAAGTATCTCCAGACGATATTTTTAGGGTTTGTTGTAAAAATGAATGAGAGAATTTCACTGAAGTGATTTATTGATATTCGCTTTGTAAAGTTTAATAGCCTCCGTATAAGAAAATAATAATACAAAGTATTATCATTACTTAACGGTAGAGACATGGGATGCCCCTCGGAAGGTTGTGAAAAGTATTATTGAGGACCGTTTGATAGGCCTCTTCAAATATTATTGTGTATTCCAGTTATCTTTTACCAGTCACAATCAAAACACAAAAAAACAAGTTCAGGCGCCATCGGTAACAAGGGAATAAGCCTATTGCTTTCGTTAGTCAGCTATTGAGGGAACTTGGTTTATACTTTATTAAACGTCGTGATCCATTTCCATGAGCAACTTGTGTGTTTCTAATTATATTTATATTGCATAAGGACAGCCAAAAACCACCAGCAAATATTGCCGATATATGTGTTCTGTTTCCGTTTCTGTAGCAAAATGAAAAAATTGTTGCATTGTAATTAGCTACTCCTCCTTTTTCGGAGGCTTTTGCAAAATGCGTGTGCCCGACATCTGTTGACAGTCATTAATAAAGAGCCGATGTTGCCGAGTCAACCAATAGAAGAGAAAACTAGACCTTCAGGAGTGCCAACATTTGCTGTGAACAAACTCCCTTATTGCGCTATTTATTTCGTAAAATCCCCAACGGTTCTAAATCGGAGGTCAGATTTTTTCTTAAAGTGGTTGGTTTTATTTTTATTTTGTGTACGAACTCCCTTAATGTGCTGCAGTTGTTAGGGTCACCATCTATATTTGGCGCTAAGGAACATTTAATTGACTTCGAAAACTTGTTTATGAGACATAATATTCTCTTGCGTGCTGTACATCTACGACACTTGCCCACAAACTCTACTTCCCTTGAGAAGGAAGCGTCTGTAACAAGAGTTCAAAGATTGTTGTTTTATTAATACGGATATTCAGTTTTAGTTGAGTTTCAATAAATATCTGTTACTGCCATCTGTTGGAAGTCAATAAGGCGGTTATCGTTCCTTATTGATCCAATACATCGCTACTGCTTTCTCCCCTGTGTTACCCATATGCCACAGTCCCGGGGAATTTGAAATATACGAACAACTTTATTGCTCAATTTAATATGTGAAATCAACCGTTACTCTTATAAATCGGCGGTCAGAATCTTCTTATACTGAGATTAGTGCCTAAGTCTTTACTGACGCCCTTTCACCGCTGTGGTTCTCAATGTCCTATTGTATATTTGGTGTGAGATGCCGTTTAAATTTTCTCAGAAGTGTGCTTATCAAGCTTGATGTTCATTTACGTTTCGTAAATCTAGCACACTGAACCACCAGCTTTACTTCCCTTTAGAAGGAAACTATGCTAAAAAATTTTTACACTAGAAAAAAATAATCGTCCTTCCACCCAGTTTGAATTAACGACCTGGGGTAGAGGAGAAGCCTATTAGCGTAGGACACGGAGGATACCGGGTTTCCACTTTCTGTCTTTCCAAACAAAAGTGAGATCTAATGTACAAAAGTCCGAAGAAAACCCACGACAAGACGAGAGTTAACATCATTGGCACTAGGGCAACTCAGGTTGGCCATTCTTGGGTAAGTTATCGATGTTCCACTGTCTTCTGTTGTTTATTTGCTTTTCATTCAATTTCCTTCTAGTTTATTAGATGTGCTTCTAGGTTTCATTTGGCACACCGGTGCCGGACAAGATGTGTGAATGCTTCCTTAAAGGAAAAAGTATTCTCTAGTGTCACTAGATGGCTGATTGTTAGGAGGGGTCATTCATGGCCCACTCAGCTCGTCTCCAGTAGGGGGAGGCTACTTCAACCCGAGAACTGTTCCGTAGTTCCCTAGGTCCTATCAGTCCTTGACCTGTAGCCTGCTGTGAAATGTTAACAGCAATAGATTTACAGGAGATAGCAATCCGTGAGATGTCCCTGTTCATATTATACCGTATTTATTTCTTTGGTTTAAGGCTAGCAATTCTGTGTGCATCGAACTGAGAGCTTCATCGTCTTGTACAACGTTACCCGAAAGATCACTTCTGAAGGTAAACATTAAATGTTATGTTGATGCATTTCCGCACAATTATCACCACAGTACATCAAAATACACGCTTTCTTCAATCACTAAAGTATCAAGCCACAAAATATGATTCCTTAAGGCATGCTAAATGGTTCTTTAGTTTCTCAGAAATCTAGCCAGATCACATGTTTGAGTTACAGTCTTGGAAATGAATTTAAAATGACCCCATAACGAACGTCGTTCTTAATATGAATTGGTTCACCCTCACTAATTTAAAGGCTGTTACAATACAATTAAGGACATGTTGTAATGCATTGTATAAGAAACAGAAATCATATTCTACCACTTACAAAGATTGTCAGTAATATCCTTCTGTAAAATGCCAGATAATGAAAAACACGTGCTGTGGTGAAGAACTAAGCCGTGGCGTAACAGCCTAACCTGACTGCCGGCCTGACGCCCACATGCGCAAGATAGAGGTGGGCGATCATCCAAACGATAGGAAGAGGAGATGTGGTCAGCACGCCTAACCCAAAATTTGGCTTTCGCAACCAGGTTCCCCTACATTTCGTAGCTCCTCATTTTCCTCATGATGTTGAGGGGGCACCGGTCTTATGCCCAGGACATAAAATCCGCAACCTCCAGGTGTGGGGTCAGTCCCGGGCGCTTTCCGTGACAGGGAACCAAAACATGACGTCTTAGCCCACTACGCCACGGTGCAGGACACAGTGATTAATACGTTTTTAAAAAATAAGGTTGGATATTTTGTATAAAATTCATTAACTCACGTGTCTTAAAGTTGAGGAAAATGGCTTCCACTATTTTTCTTGATCAGAATTTAAAAAATTCAGAAAAGCTTTATTAGCTCATTGGACGTGACACAAATAATACATTTTCTAGCAATTAACTTGTTATTTACATTATTTGATTTTTATTTTGAATATCCATGGATACTAACTTCTAAAGCATTTACAATAAACACTAAAGAATAAACCCTAAGGTTAGTAACTGTTGTTTACATTAATAGCTGCAGATGAAATGAACAGCAAAGCCCAGGATCTAAGTCTCCGCAGTAAAGAAATAAACATTTCGAGAAGTTTTACAAATCCTAATGGGACTGCCTACTTAGAATTTGTTACTGAAATTTGTTACTGAAATTTAACTGGAAATACGAGTTTTGAGAATTTTTCTATCATTTCTGGGAAAGGTCCATACCTACCAAGGATGTGACATAAAGAATTTCAATTGCATCTCCCTAACCAGGAATACGCTTTTGTACACCTTCCGGAGGTCTTGGTCTTTCCAAATGGTTCTAATAATCTTAATCAAATACCATATACTTAAGATATTTGCACAACAAATAAAGTGTATGTCTTAAATATTTCAGGAATATTCTCATAATCACTCATCAGTCCGAAATGTTTGCATAAGTGGCACACTATAAGACATACGTCTGCATTCTTGGTAGCTCGAGATGATGGTACTAATTTAAGAAAGAAGATGACGATTTATTATTTAATAAAGTTGATAATTGTACTTGGGAACTAATGCTGTTTCCCTCTGTAGTTTCTTATCACATATTTCATCACTAATTGCTGCAATAATCAAAAGAGTTTGAAAGACAAATATATAGGTCGTGCAGGGCGCCATTGAGGTTATGTCAAATTATGGTTTTACCTATTCTACCTACTTATTACGTATATACGTCGTGCTTATCAACAAGTCTCTGTGAAAAACAATACAATTTTTATTGCCGCACATAGTCCTCTTTGAGCATACACTACAGATTTACTTTTGGTTTGGTAATGTTGAAATATCATTTTCAGCATCGAAATTTCGTCACAAATGAGATACATTTACTCAATTTTAAGATTCATTCACAGTATTATCTAGTAATATCATTGAAAGGACGTTAGTTGCATAGCTTGATAGAATGTATCGCATTTTGATCTAAACATATGATATTATTTAAAATTACTTAGAGTGCAACACAGCGGTCTGAAATAATTGTGTTGACAGTTTAGAGACTTTAAGGTAGGCGGCCTGTATCATCTATCGTGTGTATTTGAAAGTAATGAGCATATCCAATGCGGAACATCGGAAAGTTTCTATTCTATTCACTTGGCTGAATATCTGGTCACCATTTAAATTTCGTCTCTAATGTGATACAGTTGGCCAATTGTAGGGTTTTACTCACGCGGTACATTTAACTCAAATGTTACATATACTTATCTACTAATATCATGGAAACCGTCTTATAAGTAGTAAACTGATGCAATATGTCACATTTGGTAGTAAAGAAGCCATTGGTTAAAAGTCTTTACTTTACATTACATTGAGACTAGGTTGTCTATGTTGGCAGCCTTGAATGACGGCATTAACCAATCCTGCAACATTGAGCACACAAAGCGCTCTAAACGTTTGTTTTGGGACATAGATTCAAGAACATCGATACGCGTTGGCAATTGTTAATGATGACTCTATTAGCGAATATTTAGAAGTTTCATATCCAAGCTCAGTACAAGAATTATACTTAATAGCCCTATAAGTATGAGTAGTGAATGACAGGTTGGAAAATTCATTCTTCTATTCTTTAAGGAGTATGATGCTCCCATCTTTTGATCCCCCCACGGTGTTGATTATCTGGTATTAATCTGTGGCTAGTCGATACTTTTTAGATTCCACACAGAAAGGAATCTACATATACCGCTCACAGAATTAAAAAGCAGATAATTATAATTGTTCATGTTAAGTAAGTTAATCGCAGTTCAAGGCAACTAGAGTACTCACGTAGCCCATTCCGGAGAGTCGCGCTGCCATTGGCTAACGCGCAAGACGTCACTGAGAATACATTTCAACCGCGAGAGTTAAACACTAACCCCTGAGTATGTGTTATTTACGTTCTGCTACGTGTAAAATCGGAAGAAATAAACCCCCGTTTATGTATTATAATGAAGGTTCCTTCTAGCAGTTAGTATTAAGAGTTTAAAACATGTTACTATTCATATGTACTTACTCACTGTAGCTGAAGAAGATGACGAAGCAACCCATTGAAGATTTTTCTTTGCTGCAAGTTACCTGATCATTTCTGCCTTCGCTCTTTTAAGTGCCTAATTCTAATGAAGGTTCTTGTCCTCACATAAAGAGAGATCACTTTGTGATGAATTTCGGGAAACTTGGAACTTATTGTAGAAATTAATTTTTGCATCACTCCATTA